>UCOL01005117.1:0-12564 GCA_900474335.1 Ormyrus nitidulus
GGGGGGGGGGGGGGGGGGGAATGACGACACGCGACGCCTCCGCCGTTCGATCGTTCCGAAGCTTGCGCGCGGCAGCCGGCAGTTGCCTACCTATTAGACGAGCCGATACCCCATTGTCGACTCGCCGTCCCTTTTGTCCGTAACCGAGGCGCGGCTCGAGACGGAGCCGAGAGAGATACCCATCAGGAACGTTTACACCAGAGATTACCCCGCGTGCCTTCGCTCCCCTTTTCTTTTTTCCTCTCTTTCTCTCTCCTCGTCGCCTCTACTTAGAGTCTCTCTGCTTTGGCTCTGCGCATGCATTCCCAGCATTTTTTTCCCCCCGTCGCGGCTTTCCGCGGCGAGCATTCCACGTACTTCCGTCTTTTGCGCGAGAGACTTTCTTTGCGCGACTCGCATTGTTTCGACATGCAAATAGAGCCAAAGGGAGTGCGGGGAAAGTTATCGCTCCTCGACTTTTTTTCGGAAAGTTTCGAGGGGGGGGGGAGGGGGGGGACGAAAAAATTTATTTCGCGATATCAGCCCCCTTCCCCTCGAGTTTTTTTAAGTTCGACGGAGACGAATATTCTTTTGGGGGCTCGTTTTGAAATGTAGTTTTCCGATGAAATAATGGAGTGGACTTTTTTCGTAATTTCACTTCAAAGTTTTGTCTTTTAAATATAAATTCTCACTTTGTGGTGTACAAGGATATCGAGAGCGGGTAGAACTAAACTTGCAGTTTTGAATTTCAGAGTTTTATTTTAACTGGGTTTTTGGGTAAATCCATTAGTTCGAATTTCGCGCTTTTCTGAAGAATTGCAAAAATTTTTAGATAGCTATATTTTTGAAGTTTTAAATTTACTGCAATCTGCTTTCATTCAAATCAAGTAAATCAAATTCAATGTTATTTTCATTGATTTATTTCATGGCAGAAAATTTACTCTTCATATTTTCTGTTTGTGAGGGTGCATTTAATTCAGTCGAATTGGAGGAGATGCTAAGCCTTAATAAAGGTTAAGATTGATTAGGGACATGCGAACATCTTTTGAGGTTGGTCCTAATGTGGATTAGACTATAATGCCCGGCAATTGAATTTGGGTAACTGTACCGCAAATGCAATTACGTGGACAGCTATCATGCTGTAACTTTGCTTTTCGTACAGCCTGCATATAAGTTGACATAGTTCGCTATCACCTAATGTTTCGCATGCAAATTCATTTCGCTCTGATTTACTCGCTAAAAATTATTTTTTTTTTCTAATTTGTTTTCGTGAAAAGTTTTGAATTTCGAGTACGCGTTAATTCGCATTTCTATTAAAATAAAAGTGTTTTTAAAAATATTGAAAAAAACTTTTCAAAATATTTCCAATGCGAAATAGCCTACTTTCAGATAATCCCTCAGCATATATCTGTACGTATTCGCTTTTGAACTGTCAAATTTCAAAAACTGCTGAGCCGAAGTTTGATTTCGCGAACCGCTTTTCGAAAATATGAAAATCGACAGCCAGTTTTTTTATCTTGCAATTCGTTTCTATTTTATAACGGTAGTTCTACTTTTTACCTTCTTTATATTATTATTATCATTATTCGTGCTCATTAAATTACTATTCTAATTAATACGCACCTTAATTGTTTTATTTTCATTTCAACTTTACTCTGGTTATGTCATCGTTAATTTGCAAGTCAACGATAAACGCATTTAACGACGACGTTCATTAATTTCTTACGTATAAAAAAAGCTGAATATTCAAGGAGAATACACTTTAACGCTGATATCCCGCTACAGAGGCATCTCCTTTCAGCGAAAAATCAAAAGGCCATACACAACATTAAGTTCACTTGATTAAGCTCAAGTTCACTTACTCAACCCACCCTCGCGGCCGTTATCCTTAAAAGAATCGACGTCGACGTCGTCGAAGCGTCCTTTTAGCGCGAAACAATCGTCTTCCCCGAGTGTGCGATTTCACACTCGGCAGCTTTCAAGGATAACAAGAACCCACGAGCCCTTCCTCCCGCCCCGGCGAAATATAAAAGGCCCCGCGCAAGAGGATATAAAAAGAGATAGGAAGAGAAGACTTACTTTGAGGGCTTCCTCGTGGGTGACCGCCCGAAAGGGCGTCCCGTTCACCTCCAGGATGGTGTCGCCCGGCCGTAGTCCAGCCCGCTCGGCCACCGAGCCCTCCTCCACCCGCGAAATGTAGACTCCCACCCCTGGGAACAGCACGTCGTTTTAAACTTCAGACTCGCCGAGCCTGGATGCCGGCGAGGAGGATATATATAGAGGAGGTAGGAGAGTGTGGTGTGCTCTACGGTCTCTCGCGACTTTTTACGGATATATAGCCGTTACCGTGCGCAAGTCTATGGTGCGCGACGCTCTCCATCCCTGCTTCGCTCCTTGCGCGTCTTTTTGGGCTCTGCTTCTTAAAGCTTTTTTTCGTCTATTTTTCAACTCTCGCCAAAAGGAGTGGAAATTATTTCCTGCGAGCTCGCGAATTGTTTTGTTGGAACAATTTTAGTTTTATTTTGTTTCGGGCGGTGGAGCAACATTTTTAAAGGACGCTGTTTTCACCTCAGGGATGGGAGCGTTGCGCGAAATGTAAAAGAAGAGAGAGAGAGAGGAGAGTTAAAATGAAAAATAAATAGCCAAAGAGACATTTTACATTCGGTGCGCTACTTTTTCAACGACATCGTTTACATTTACTCTTTATTTTAAATTTTCCCAAGGATTTAAAAGCAGTTAATTTTACGCGCAAAAAGTGTCCCGATTAAAAAAGTCACGTTGAAATTTTCACGATTTTAAACAAACGGAGAGATGAGAGACTGACAGTGAAATTAAAAACCTTTTCTTTGAAAGACTGACACACTCGAGGCATAAAATGTCTCCGATGTAGAATAGCGAAAAACGTGAAGATGCGAGAATCAATGCTGAGTGAGGCTTTTTTTTTTTGAGCGTGATGCATGCAGATATTGTGATAGTCGAGATGGCAATCCGACGTCTAAAGGCCTAGCTGCATAAAATATTATTTTTTTTTTAGTCGCGGAAGTTCGCAAAAGACTTTCGTAGCAAATAAGCTGCCAAGAAGCTTTGCAATCGCTTACTTATCGAGAAAAAGTTGCTTTCTCTCGCCGTTTACCGGGTCTCGCTTGATTTTCAAAAGATACAGTTTTATTCAAAATCAATCCGAATCGAATGTCATTCTCGACACGTTCGAGCGTAAAGACTTCCGTAAAAGAACAATATTTTATTTTTGCAATCTCCTATTTTATTCTCCAAAGTGTACATATACATATATACACACACTAAGACGTAAAATTCACAAGATACGATTTAAAGCTCAGAAATAAACAAGAAAAACATATCGGCAGATATAGATGGCCTCTAAATGAAGGCAAAGAGGTGGCAATCAGCTGTTTATGCTTGAAAAAGGTGGCAGGAAAAATATCGAGGAGCCCGAGGGCAGCGCCGATATTTTTTCCCCCGGACGTTTTCAATGCGACGCTAATTGCGAGTGGAGAGCAGCATATCTACGCAATCGGCACGATTGCCTATTTGCCTAATTAACCAGTTTTCCACTTCTAGCACTATGAACTGTATGCAAATTATTACTCGTGCACTTTAACGCATTGCCGGCGGGATAAATCAATCACCAAGGGAGTCTCGAGGCTGCCGCAGACGTCTTGGAATTATTGCGCTTCCGCCTCCTCGCGTCTCTTTGTTCGATTGCAGTTGGCGTCACGTTTGTTTTGGAAATTATTCCATTTCTGCCGGGATCTTCCGTTATTATCCGAGTTGGCCGGTTTTGCCAATTAAGGAGAATCCTTCGCGTCGGATAATTAAAGGCCATATGGCTGATTGAATCGATTGCGTAAACTCTCGCCTCAATTATAGGCGTATTATAACGAGCTCGGGTACTATACGTAATTAGTTCGAGAAGCATTTTTGAAGGCTTTTGATTCTTATGTAATTAATGGAACGGCTTAATTGTGAAGGTTCTTTGAAATTTCAATGCCTCGAAAGATCGCTCGTAAATTCAAATTGATGCAGATTGTACGGAATGTCATTTTCAAGATTTGAATATAGAAAAATTAACATCTAAAATTGAGATGATATTATTAATATTCCTTATTACAAAGTTATTGAATAAGTTGAACTTGAACTTTTTTCATTCAATGTTAATCAATTTTTAATCATTTTACTAACTTACACAATTTGCATTCCATTCGTTTAAATTACGAAAATTTTCTTTTTTCAACGGCTTAATATCAAAAACATCAGCGACCTCAAACGCATTCCAAAGAAAACATCTCGCGTTTATCGATCGTAATCCCGAAAACTTTTAAATCTAACTCTCTCGAAAAATCCAAAACCGCGCGTACCGAAGTCCTCGACATCCGCTCTAATTGCATCAGCCGCGTATACAAAAGTCGAGAGCGCCATACCTTCGCGTCTCGTCCTCCCTCTCGCAACCGAGGCGGATTCGAGCGGGGGCGAAATTACGGCCGAGTCCTCGTAATCTGGCGACGGCTACGAAGCTACCGCCCGCTGCTCGCCCGGTAATTTAGCGCTTCTTTCGCGATAGCGACTAGACTTGTGGGCCCCGCGGAGCGTCTCCCCCCGGCGCGGGAGATGCACCTGCACGCGACGCCTCGACTCTCCCGTGTGTATTGTGTTCCCTGCGCGTGCGTTCCGACCCTCTCTGCGTGTGCTCTGTGTTTTTTCTTTATTTAAGAGTGAAACAACATTTCCATGCGACACCCACACGCACACATATATATAGGACTCGGTGCTAAGAAAATAAAGAACGATATATACAGTTCCCGAAGGCCGGTTCTACGTAAATTCCGAAGTAATTGAAAAAGAATTAAGGTCGAGCCCCGGAGAGGCGAGCTGCTGCCGTCTGCTTTTATTGCTTTCCGTGGGAGAGGAGCGCATGCGAGCTTGGATTGTAATGTATCGTTCTTTATTTCGTTTCTTTGCTTTTTTTTTATTTTTTTATTTTTTTATTTTTTTTTTAAAGTTGGACACGTTCATTCTATTAATTTCCTTTGGGACTGTAATGAGTTACCTGACTGCGCATCTGGTTTAGCCAAACAGACAAGAAAGACATCGCAGTCAAAACTCTTTCTCTTTTTTTTTTATTTAATGGTTATTATATGTGTGATGCATTGATTAGAATTTAAGCTGTCCATCGAAAAATTGAAAATGAGTGAGATACTTGTCGTGAAAATGGTTTGCTGCACTTTAATGATCATAGCTGTGATAACATTCTTTTAACTAGTAGTCTACATTTAAGAGTTAATTTAAAAACTAAAATCTTACCTAGATTTTTAGTCGGAAAAATATTTAGATCAGAAAAATTTTCCGTCCTATCTACAATCATAAAAATGACGTTATTTACATGAACGAGCACCGTAAAATGTATTGGATTGCCAGATGAATTTGCAAGAAAGCCATTACTTCAAGAAAACGATCCATTTTTTACTGTCTCATTTCAATTTCTTTTTCGATAGACGCCCATTAACATGATTTAACAAAAGCAGCGTCGTAAAAAGCTCTCTATTAAAACAAAAAAAGAAAACTCTCTTAAAATCTGCATTTTCAAAACTCTGAACTGCCAAAAAAGAATCTCAGTTCGCACGTTACTCCAATTAACTCGACACAATTGTACAAATGCAGATTATACCTCGTCGAAGAACATTTCGGAAAACGAGCGTCACAACGCATGGGTATCTTTATACTCTCTGTGCCAAGACAAGGAACCAAGCTACCGGCAAACCACACGCCTGCCTTCCGAAACCTCTTTCGAACCGATCGATATTAAAAAAAAAACAAAAGAAAACAAAAAAAGAGCGAGCATCGTGAATGATGAGCATGAGATGTGGTCCGTCGAGCTTGAGAGAGATAGATAGTCGTGTTTACCGGCGTCTTTGCCGCCCTTGACGCAGATGCCGAAGCCGTGGTGCGAGTCGGGCGGCTCCCTCGTCATCGTGATGGTGCGCACCGTCAGCTCCTGCAGGCTGAGGGACTGGGGCGCGGGCGAGGCCTGCGCCACGCTCGTCGGCCCGACCGGCTGGGAGGCGCTGGTCGAGTTGCGCAGCGCCGCCACCGACGCCGGCGACGAGGCCGGCGTCCGCCGCTCGTTCTGACGTCGGTCCAGCCCATTGCCGAATAGCCTGAGGAGGAGAAGAGACGCGGGGGAGGCCAATTGTTAGTTGGACTGTTGGGCAATTGGGGTTTTACGGGGCGAGAGATGGATTTTATTTCGGATTAGTTCGGATTTGAGAAAGACGACGCGAATTGTATGTGTTTACTGTGTAACGTGTTTTCGAGCGTTCGAAGGATATAAAGAAGGATGTCCACGTCTCAAGTGAAACTGCTCCCGCTGACAAAACGCTGTTAAGGCGCTGAAAAACATTTAGAGCCCTTAAAGATTTTTATTTTCAACGACAAACTCATGAGGGGAAGTACAGGAAAAAAGAATTATGCGGTTTTGAACTTTCAAAAATAAGGTGGAGAATAATCTATGTATAAGCCGCTTGCCATTAATAGATGGACATTCTTCTTTATGTTACTGAACATTAGGTGGAAAAACTTTGTACTGTTTATTATAAGTTATTTTTTTATATTTTCAGAGTTTTATGCGAAGACAAAATTAAACTGTTCTCGAAATCGTTTGAATATTTTTAAAGAGCAATTCTTGAAAATACTTTACGCGTAAAAGGCGAAATGAAAACTGAAAAACTGCCCGCCTCCCTCGCGGCACCGCTTCGCATATTTATTTCGAGAGTGCACCGAGCCGTAAACAATTGAACGCGTTTGAAATTCAGCGACTCGGAGGCGACGCTTTACGTCTTAATTATTGAAAGCGAGCGGCGTCGGCACGCGTGCCTCTACTCCGACTGATGAGAAAAACTTTCTTCGCTTTTACGATTTACGCCCAGAGTCCCTCGGTATACCCTTAACAGCCTCGAAGTTCCTCGGGAGCTTTGAGGGAAAAAGTGGCACCTCAGGAGCGACGTCTGCACGCGAGTTAGTTTTTCGAATCGCGCGCTCGACGCGGCTAATTAAGGTGAATGCACTCTTGCTCGGCTTTTGATCGAAGCTGTTTTAATGCTAGCTTTTAATTTCGTTTTTAGGCTCGACGCCCGCATTCATCGTGCTCGGTGAGCTTGAGGTTGCTTTGTGCGAACGTTGAAGACGCAAATAGTATTTAAAAGTTAAATTGAAAACAGTTCTTAGCGTAAAGTATAAGAGCTTATGAAGGTGGCTTGAACAAATTCAATAGCTTGTTAAAAAGGTTTTTATTATACAAGTAAGCTTCAATTTGCTGTATAAACGGTAATTAAATGTATTTATAGTTTTGAATGAAATTTGTTTGGAATTAATTAAATGTTGATTACCGAGTATACCTTCGCAATGAATGTCAATTAGCCACCTTTCAAATGGCATTTTAAAATATAAATAAATAACATATATAGATATAGTAAATGGAATACCTTTATGTAGAAAAGTAGGTTCATAAAAGGATCGTTGATGTTTTCATTAATTAATGCCGCGTTTTATCACCGATGCATTAAAGGCGTATTAATAAACCGAGCTTAAAAGCCGAAAACCATGCAAATCCCATAAACTGGCGCGCATACATTATCACACGGGTAATCCAGCCCCGCCGTCTCTCCAAAGTTGGAAAGCCCGAAAATGGAATCGAAAGCACGTCCGTATAAAATCGAATCGCTCGCCTCGCTCGACCGCGGAGGGAAACTCGATTATTACCTGAGAACCTGCTCGGGCGAGATGGCGCCGCTGCCGGCGGTGGTCGCGTGCCCGCGATGCCTGTAGGGAGTGGCGTGGGAGGAGTGATGGTGCGGCGCGCTCGGCGGCCTCTCGACGATCGTGTAGCTGGTGCCGGGCGGACTGTAGTAGCCGCGGTGCTGCTGGGAGCCCAGGGAGTGGTGGTGCCGGCTGGAGCTGACCGGCTCCAGGTCCTCCGCCTCGTAGCAGCTGCCCGAGCCGGTGCGCAGGAAGTGCGTGCCGCCGCCGCCGCCGCCGCCGCCGCCCCCGCTGCGCAGAAAGTGCGTGCTGCCGCTGCCGCCCCCGGCGACGCCGCCGCCACCGCCGCCGACGCCCCACTGAAGCTCCTGCAGCTCCGAGCCGTAGTCCTCCGTCGTGCTCGCCATCGCTTACGCCCGAGAGACGCCCACCTGAGGGAGGAGAACGAGCTGTCGTTAGGTTAAGGGCTTTGAGGGAACTGGTTGAGTTTTTCGAGATGCAGCCTCCGCGCGTCTGACTAAAGCTCGGCGGTTCTACTTGTTGGGAGGTGGATTCGAAGATGGGCGAGCTTTCTGGAAAAAGTTCGATTTTATAATAAAATCGGGCTCTCCTGATTTCGTTCCAGGGGACTTGCTTTTATCAAAATTAGTGACCTGAATAAACAATCTTTTATTGGGAAAAATAAATCTGACTTTTGGCTCGCTCTTACACGTAGTTAGGGGAAAGAGGGGTGTAAACAAAAAGGATTACATTGAAAATTCAATTGAAAATTGTTTTCTGCTCAAATGCACTTTTAAATAACCATAAATTGTAGAATTCACATTGTAACCGTACATAGAGCTCTTTTATACGCGGACGTAAAAATAGAAAAACCGCATGTAAAAAAATGTAATATATTATGTTTATCCAAGCTTATTTTTACAATCCTGCACAATAGTAGCATAATCCCGGTCAGCAAATATTGAAACAGAATAAACACCGTTGCCTAAAATATTTTCCATATAACTTATAACATTTTAGGATCTAATAAAAAAAAGGCCCTAAAGTCAAACCAATAAGCCCCTCATCGCGGCGCTTCGATAAAAAGCTCGACACCAAGAAACTCTCTCCGAGCGGTTAATCACTCGCGATAATTGCGGAAAAGCAGCCGGCATCTCTGCGAGTATATTACAACAGAAACAACACAACCGCCCACGAATGCAAAGCTAACGAACCAGTGTAGGAAGGGCTTCGCGCTTCGGAATTAAGGCGAAGGGCATTCGCACTCGAGAGTCCGGGCCGCTATAATTATGCTTTTCGCGGGCGACGCGGAAAACCAAAGTGCAACTACTACTGTATAACGCCAGGCGCCGGAATGCGGTGTACGAGCAGCGCCGCGATCCTCCTCTACCTCTCTCTCTCTCTCTTCCTCTCGCAGCGCGATGAATTTCAGATGTAATAGGAATTTATCGCGGCGGCGCATTTGCATGCTGCGAAATTTCCGCGAGTTTATTATTTAGATGCCGGAGGGATACGGGGTGAGATTAAGGGGCGCGAATATTTTCGCTTTGAGTCGACGGAGCGGGCGGGTATACGCGCGGGCCTTTTCAATTTAACTTAAAGATGAGGAGGTTAATAAGATTTTTATTGGCACTCGAGAGATTTTATTTGCATTTTTATAGGCTGACTCGTAGCCGGTATGTAAGGAAGATTGCCATCTCTATGAATATGAGATCTAAATCTTTGGCAGTGTAAGATATTTGCATGATTTTTAGTGGCCCGATGATTAAACGGGGGATTTCGGAGCTTCTCGTGCTAAAATTAATTCCTCGCAATGCTCTTGCAAATTGTACGTTTAACAATAAAGTGCAATTTTAGACGTTGTTAAATGTAAAATGCAACATAACATTGGAAATTGCACGAGATTTTGCCGTTAAAACAGTAGAGAGCATCTGCCGAATTCATTAAGAATGTTGCGTTTTCGCAAATGAAGCTTATTACCATTAATAGCAGTAATATAACAAGTTTGTTTCGTTAAGCACGTTTCGCAAAAGCTATTATTCAAATTTATTCAGCACACATACTTTATTGTTAAACATACAATTTGCCAAAGCAAGAATTTCATTTTAGCGTAGAAACTCTGAACCTGCCCGTTTAATAATCGAGCCACTAAAATCATGCAAATCCTTATACTGCCAAAGATTTAGATCTCACATTCATACAGATGGTAATCTTTCTTACTTATCAGCTAGGAGTCAGCCTATAAAAATTTGCAAATAACGTTCTTGTTCAATAACGTCTAATTATCTTGTTTCATCAAATTTTCATAAAAAACCTTTCTGTCCACAAATTGCAACGACGAATATTCGCAGACTCATTTTAAAAAAATAATACGGCTCAGCCGTTAGTCGATCAATGACATAAATCGCGAGCGCGCAAAATGCACAGTGCACTCCGAAAAAAAAAATGCATTTTCATCAGCAGGAAGAGACCAAAGCTCGCAGCGCGAAAACGCAGCCGGCCGACGTCATTCGACGCATTATTTATACCGCGAAAAACAAATTTGGGTTATGCAAATACCAGCTCGACGTTTCGCGCGCGGATGAAAGCCCAGCCTTGCGCGCAGCTCTCGGCACGCAGAGCGAGAGCATCGCGGCGGGGGGCACCGCCGCCGCCTCCGGAATTCGCTCGCCGGGAAAAACAAGCGCCTATCCCCCGGATTACCGCCTACCGACGTGTCGCTGCGAATAGCCCGGGAAATCTTTCAATTACCGCGGGGGTCTCCCTCGCTCCGGGCTGAAATCAGTCCTGGCACGTTCCGCCCGGGCGTTTCTTTCCCCGAGTAATTTCCTTGATTAAGGCCTGTCGTGCCAGTGGGCAACCCTTCTGTGCGCGCTTCCCCCCCGCTGCGGGAGCGTCGGGGGAAGAAGCACCTTCCGAATGAGCGACTAACGGAATCGGGCGAGGAGGTGGGTTTGACGTGATTATCTGATTAGTGTGATTTTGTCTTTCGGTTTTCGATGCTTAATTAGCGCGCGAGTAATTTGAAATAATGTTTTTTTTTTTCTGGAAATGATATGATGATGTGGAAGTTTTGAGTGAGGGCGAATTTTCGAAATTTATTTGATTGGTATTTCCGTTTTAGCGAAAACGCGAGATTTGTGGAATTCTAAAGATCTATTTGGGATAAAGTTTGAAACGTCAGAAAGGGGAGTAAAAATGGAAAAATAAAATAAATTATTACGTTATATGTACTGTGAGCTATTCGTTCACTATGCAAGTTACAAGCGTCTCGCACGTTTGGGTCACGGATTTTGTTATACCTTTGGGATATGTTTTCTACTGTAAAAAAATGAAGGACGTCAAGTCCATTTAGCCTAACGATCGATTTTTCAAAATTTATTCACTTTTTCAGCACTTATATATACTTAAAACAAATAATTGCAGAGTATTGTAATTGGGGAAAGGTGAAATTAAATCTTATCGATCAAAATAATTTATTTAAAAATCTTTATTTAATCAGAAGTTATAGTCAAACAAATATTTACAATAAAAAATATTTTAACTTGTATTTACTGAAAATCTTTATTTGGCTATAACTTTTGAACAGATTTTATCTCAATTTTTTATTTTAAATTTATAGATGATTCAACAAAAATTGATTATTTTATAATTTTAGCTAAAATGGATTCACAGATTCTTTTTAATGGAGAAAAAGTACATTAAATTTTAAGCTAATACGTACAATACAACAAGTTCAATCTGATAGAAATTATCACGCTGATAAACTTACGCTGTTTGGACATATAAATGAGTATTTGAATCGACTATTATTTAACAACGTTATTCATTTACATTGATACCGTAATAATGAAATGGCTTTTGATTCTATAATGAATATATATTTGCGCATTACACTTCATATATTCAAACATTATCACAACTTATATACAGTATTTATCGCATAATAATTTACACTCAATAATAAATTACAATAAAAGAATTACGAACTGTGCTTGGCGATGAATGTCTGAATGGTAAAATGCAGCTTTAGAAATGAACATTTTGAAAGGACTCGCGGCTTTTCTAAGTATACTCATGATTCCAGTCAACGAACTGAATTCTCAAGCATTAACCCACTTGGAAATTGCCGTTCTATAAAGCAATGTTAATTTTACCTAAGTAAAATTCGTAACAAGGGCTTACAATCCTTTAATTTAAAAAAACCGCTCTACTATACAAAACCATAAAACTATCACTTTCTTCTCGTCGTTACTTTTCGAAAAACTGACCAGATTGCAAAAATGTTCCAGATGACATCCACAAGCCAAATAAAAAAAGGTTGGTCGGCAAACTGTTGATGAACAAAACTATAAAAAATGAAATTACGCGTTGGCAAGCGATCAACGAAAACCGACTGCTCTTTAATGGGTCATTGGGTTATTACGTCCCGGAGCTTTTTTTACCCGCACTGAAAAAACGAGTCGCGCGCGCGCATAGCCATCGCATCGCGCGCCGGTTTATTCAAAACTTCAGTTATTATTCGCGATAAAAAAAAAAAAAAAAAAACCCAGAGTACAGAGGGGCGACAATTTTTTGCCTCGGCGGAGCAAACGCCAAGAGCGAAAAATTCATGATCGCGCGGTTACGAGCTGATATCGCGCGGCTCCGAATTGGGTCGATCGCGCCTCTGCCACATTCCGAGATTCGTCCCCGAAGCCCGAAGATTTATTTCTCTCGCGATTGAATCAGCCGCCATTCGTCGCCGCCGCCGCCTCTTGGGAAAGTCCGTCCATTGTCTTGCAAAGGTTTGCGGAAGCGGCTAAGAATCTTACC
>UCOL01005118.1:0-12548 GCA_900474335.1 Ormyrus nitidulus
TATATATATAGAGAGAGAGAGAGAGAGAGAGAGAGAGAGAGAGAGAGAGCAGGCAGCGCATATTCGGTAAGGTGCAGAATCAATATAAGGAAGTGCAGCGCAGTGTGCCGCACGAACGTGACGAGATTCTCGGAGGCGATAATGGCTTACCAACGTCTAGCGAGCTTTCGATCTTCCAGCTTCGGTGTGAAACTCTGTCTCGGTGTGCGAAGGTACGCGTGTCCCGTGCATCCGCGGCAATCTACATCGGAAAGCTGCAGAAGTGGTAAGCTTGCATCGGGAGTCGTTTAGGCGAGCGGCGCGAGCGAGAGCAGCCCAAAAGAAGAGAGGATGCCCGTAAAACGCTGTTTATGCTTATAGGGTATATATGCGCTCTCGGATCTTTCCCCCGGTAAATATCGCCTGCTTTCGGGAAAGGATCGAAAGGGGGCTGGAAAATGTGAGAATCGCGAGAGCGGCTGGATTTCGCGCAAGGTCAATATTATTTTTGCGGCGTTGCACGCCGATCGTCGCGTCGCCAGGCACCAGAGTAAGGCGTCGCGGCATTTGGCTCGGGCCGCGGTTTATCTCGTTCGCTCCATCTCTTCTATCTCGTAACGCCGCTTCTTGCCAGTCTATATAGCGCGTCGGCCATTCAATGCAAATCCTTGCGTCCTTACCGTACGTTGGGCGCGTGCCTACTTTTTCATCGTTCTCCCATCTCTCTTTCATTCGATCATTTTTTTTTCTTCTTTTTTCCCGATCGATCCGTTACTTGCTCCTAATAGGAATAGGCCACTACGTTTCCCAATTAAAAATCCTATTTTATTCTTCAAACGAACTCTTCTCTATTTTTAACTCTTCATCGACGTCTGAATTTTATATACGTAATAACGTTATAGCTATTCTTTTGATTTATAATGCAATAAAATTGAATCAGTGTAAAATTGAATCAATAAAATTGAGCAGTTAAATCAATTAAATAATACGTCGCGGGAAGTTAAACTATTGAAGTTTTGTGTGCAATATTTCTATAGAATATTTATTTTATTAAATTATTAGAATTATTTCGTGAAAAAGTTAAAAATATATTTCAATTTATCATTCACATATTGCATTGATATTTCTTGTTTTATATTTTTAATATAATGTATATTGCAACATTTTAATCAATCATTTCAGTTTTTTGCTAAAATAAGTATGTTTCTATCATTCTATGATTTTTGCAAGTGTCATGTAATTGCTTCGATCATTATAAAATTAACTTCTTTGATCATTAAAATTTAAAACGAAATGAATGAAATTAGATGATTCATTAAATTCTCTTCAAAAAGAAATTTTTTAGTTTCTGTGAGTGTATTAGCTTGTAAAGCTAATAAAGATATTCTTGTATTCAAATCCGACCATGAAGTTGTTCCGAAAATAAGTATAATAAGATAAAAAATATGAAATGAGGTAGGTATACATATAATATACATTAAATTTTCGCAATTTTTTAATAGATACTCCTACGAAGTATGATATTTTTTTGCTTTTAACAGTCTGCGATTGCTGATACAAAAAAATATACATCAATTTCATTCAATTTCGTCAATTACCTATTAGAATCCTTATATCAGAGTTGAATTTTCCTACCAACTGATTTGATTAACGTAATTAGTCGAAGGGACGAATGAAAACTAAAGGGATCGCAAGATTTCGACGAAATTTCTTTGCGCGGTAAAGGCAAAGTCGAAGCAGAGGCGTTTTAAGCGAAGCTGGAAAGAGAAGCGCAAAAAGGATGCCCGCGGGGTTTTAGCCCGTTTCCCTCGTCGAGGGGATCTTGCATCGGTGCAGCTCCTCGCCCCAAGGATTCGACTGCCTACGTGCACCAGTTGTTCTCCAGGCCGCGGACAGTCGGTTCGCGTGCATACGCACATCGGGTAATTCCTTTGTTCTCTTTGGGATCGTCGCGGCGCCGGCACAGGAAGCCACGCGGAGCTTTGCGCAATCGCAAGCGGCGGCGGTGGCGGCGGCGTCGGCGGGATCTTCTCGGAGGGATTCGGCCATTGCGAAATTCGATTACGCGGCCGGCGGAGCCGTACTACTTGCTATCGGTATCCGCACTTGTTTTCGATTCCTTCTCTCTTTCTTTCTCTCTCTCTCTCTCTCTCCCTCTCTCTGCCCAGAAACTGTATAGGTGTACCCCTCTTCATCCTGCTCCACGCGCTCGCTCCGTTTTGACTGAAAGGAGAAATGTGAGCCAGTGAATTCCGGTGGAACGGCGTAATCGAACTGTCTGATGCAATAAGCTGCTTTGGCTTTGTAGCTTCCAGCTAACGTTCTTATTTCATAAGGCTCAGCGTTGAAAAACTTTGCATTCATTTTTATTGAGAAGCTCCCCCCCATTACAGGCTCGAATCCTTCAATTATGTTATTACGTGTAAAAATGGCTCGCGAAGCCCGGCTGTCAAAGTTAGCTCAGCTACTATTTAAAATTCACTCGATTTCATCATCGCGATTATCTCTCGGATTGTGGGTAAAAAAGTTTTAGGGTACATATTAGATGCTAAATTAGACACAATTAAGCAACGATGTCTATTCATCAAGATGTAAGACTTGAAGGTCATGCTCCTTGTTAACATTAGGATAGATTTCAAGCCAGTCAATAAACGTTCGGTACGCGAATCTATTATTCAGATCCTGTCTCGTTATCCTCACTGCATATAAGCTTTTCTTGGGTTGTAGAGTAAAAAGACGGACAAAAGAGAGATTTGCGACATTTCAATTATACGACTTGTTCTTCCTGCGTCTAGCTGCGGAGAGAAGAAGGGATGAAAGAAGAGCAAAGAGTGACGGATTCATTTATCTACGTTAAAGACAGGCCCCCGCGCAGTACGGCGGAGCAGTATTTTTCAAGAGATCCACCTTCTTCAGTCGACGGGGGAAACCGATTTCCCCGGCTTCTTCCTCGATCGAAGGTCGGCTGCTGCACAAAGAAAGAAATAACGGCCGGAGCAAGAAGGCAAGCCGGTCTAAGGTTTGCGAATACGGTGATTATATACAGCCGCGGCTTCGTAGCTCGAAACGAGACTCGCTTCCAGAGCCGTAGACGCGCCGTAGTCACCGAGACGTTAAGGTTTATGAGGCGTGGCGGTGCCGTGTAATTGTATTATATGCATGCACCTTACGAAAAAAAGATGGGAAAGTGAATTGGAAAAGGCCGCGAACGCCTCCCAAGAGTTTCGGCTTCGTTCGGAATTCGAAGTAGCGCTTGAATATTCATGAAAAATCTGTGGCAACAGCGTTCATCATTGAATTAAGGAAAAAAGATTAGGCACACTCGCGATGAGAGGACGGCTGAAAAGGGAAGAGCGCCCCGGCGCGGCATCGAATTTCGCAGGCAGACCCTTTTAACACTCCATTAGGGCGTCGTTTACTTGCCCCGGTTTATTGAAGGTGAGACTTTGCGGTATCGATCCGAAGAACGAATAAGGAAATTTGTAGTCCCTCCTCCCTCCCCGCGAGGCAGTTTCGCTAATTGAGTTTCGCGTTACTTAAACAGCGTCCTCTTGTCTCCGGGATTAAGCGTCGGCGGGCGCCGTTTACGCTCTTCGTCCCCCCGCGGAAATTGAAAAATTCCCCGCGACCTCGTTACGGCGAAATATTTTTCCGCCCGCGGAAAAACGTTAAATAAACGAGGAGGATAACTCGGTTAATTGATTTTATTTTTAGCGCGCAGCTGAATTGGAAGAGGTGTCGATGTCGTTAAAAAAAATTTCATCGCGCCGAATGAACGGCCTCTCGCATTTTATTGGGGGAAAATGCTTCTTGTCGCCTGTGCACCGGCCGCGAACCGCGCCGCAGCCGCGGCGCTGAAATATACGCGCGGGCATAAAGTCTTGCAGCTCTCTCTCGCGCGGCTGTAAATTTTCGACGTTAAATTTTCCCCCGCGGCTTTTGCCCTCGGACAATATAATAAATCGTACGAGGAACGAAAGAACAGCGTGGCCATATCGATTGCTTCGGGGTCTTGCTTCTCTGCTCGTTTCGATTAGTACCGTTTACGCGGCTCGTCGAGGTAAGCAAGGAGTGTAACGGCACTGCTTGAGATTAAGCTGCACAAAATCTGCCTAGTGTAACCTCCGTTCGGTGGAAAGGTTTAAAATTCGATAAAGTCCTACTTAATATGACAATCATTTTACGGATTCACCTACATACGCCGGATTAAAAAATTTCTCTCGGCTCTCCGCATTCCGCGGTAAGGTAAATTCTTATACGAGCTCGATTTTCAAACGATAAAAATGGAAAAGGCACGAAGACGCGTTGCCCCCTAAAACGAGCTTAAGCTCATTAGCTGTAGAGATCTGGAGAGATATAATTGACTGATGCACGTGAAAGGCACAATGGGTCTAGCGTTAGAGCCAAAACGCAGAGAGAGGGAGAGAGAGAGAGAGAGAGAGAGAGAGAGAGAGAGAGGCGGTTCCGCAAAAAGTTTTAATCGTTCATTTCCTACGTATAAAACTGACAAATTGAAAGGCAAACTGCAAAGTTTGCACTCGTAAGCTTGGGCGCCGGAGTGGTGGAGCTGGAACTCGCGGATTCGTGCATAAAAGTGATGCGTCAACATTGCCTCTTTCTCTCTCTCTCTCTCTTTCCCTCCAACTCCATTCCCCAGGTTAGGCGATACGTATATACTGGCTGTGGCGCCTGGCTGACATTTGATCCGCAGCCTGATTTTTCCGTCTGCATCGCCCGGCGCTTTTATTTTTTTTCTCTCGACTCTAACTCTTTTACAGCCCACTGCAGCAACGAGACACGGCTTTTTTGGGACTCGAATCAAGTGGGGGAAGAACGCCAGAGACTGAAAATTCAATTTTGTTGCGAAGCAGCTTTTCAATGCGATAGTTTACTCTGTTCCGGTTTACTGTTGCTTTCTCTCTCTCTCTCTCTGGCTTTTTCTCACATTCGTTTATTTTTTTGTCTGCTCTCGGCAAATTGATATTACGGACAGTTTTTCGACGATGCAATGTCGCACGCTTATTGGTGGCTTACAATTTTTTTTAAATGTTTATTTTTTAGTTTTCATTACTTTTTTCAGAAAATGCAACATTTTAAATTGATTGGATTACTCGCTAATTTCACCTTTCAAAGGTACAGAAAAGCTGCCCCAGCATTTCCGAACGTGAATTAACAAAACATTTGCTTTTATAGTGAATTTTATTTGAAATGGATTAATGATGAATAATACAGTTAAAAGTATATTAAATGGTATGAAAACATTTACTTCTATAGAAAGTAAACTCTCTGAAAAATATGTTGTTATTTAAAGTAGTCATTCTTTACCTTCTTTAAAGATACATGATTTGAATAATAGAATAACAATAGTTACTCAAATTGCATTATCACCTTACTATCGTTAAAAGGGTTTTTTTTTTAAAGCCCCTTTATTATTATCTTTACGTTATGAATTCTACATACAAAAATAAGTCGTCGTTTTTGTTAATTTTAGTTTACCAATGACGTATTCAAACTCATTTGAAGCCAAATAGAGAAAGATAATGAAGTCAGAAGAAAGACAATTGTCATCAGGAGACAAAACAGAGCATCGCTAGGAATGTGCGTGGCGTCATCCGTTCCCTTCTCGCGTTCCCTCCCCCGTATACATATCGTTCATCACTTTTGTAACTCTCTGGATCTTAGAGGCTGCTCAAGTTTTCTATTCATCGATGCGCGCATTGTAATTCGCGAGTGAATTTGCCAAGAGGATTATATCACGCTGCGGATGGACAGGGCTCAAAGCTCTATTTCGGCAATTGAGACTTTTCGGAGCCTCGTCGAAGAACGCTTCGCTTGCTGTACCGATCCTTGAACTGTCACGTAAACGTAATGAGAAGTATAGAATTGTCTGCGTACCGTACATAAGATAACTGAGAATTGGTCACGGCTCGGAAATTTTCTGAGCGCCAGCTGGAGGGGACTAATTAAAATATATTTTACATTATAATTATAAGCAAAATATATATTTAACTACACTTTATTACTTACCCAAGTTTGTGATAATTTTTTAAAGTGCTCCTTTAATTTATGAAATAAATTATTACGGGAACTTTCAATGAATATTGAACGAGACACTCATGCTACTTGACGAAAAACGAAGAAAATGAATTGATGCTGATTTCCCCACAGAAAAGTTTCAATTACAATGTTTGACCCTTCTCAAGTTGGATTGTAAGCTGGGGGTTCACGTCGGGGGCTGGAAGTTTTTGCAGTAAAATGGATCAGATTAAACATAATTAATAATCTGCTTATACTTCCGTGAAAAGCAGAGCAGTATATTTGATCAAGTAATAAATTACTACTTCTTTTTTTATTCAGTGGAAATAAAGTTGTATACATTTTTTGTCCTGTAATTAGCGTTGAAAATTGAGAGAAATAATTGTGATTAAAATTATTAATATTTTAATAGGAAAATTGTTTATTTAAGAAAATAACGAGAGCGATATAATGTATTGTATTTAAAACTCTCTTAAAATTCAACCTTGTATAAACATATACTTGAGAGTATAATGCAGAGTATTTCGTACCTCCTAAAAAGTCTTCTCGTGTCAGATCCGGATCGCTGGTTGTATACCAATTCGAGGACGAAAGCTGAAGCGGAACACAATGATTGAAGAGGGAGAGAAAATATGGCCTCGCGCATCGATAGACATTCCCAGGATTTATTGTTGAATTTGCGTGGCGCAATTATGCGCGCGGCGGCCCGGGCGCATATAATGGCCTTTTTGTTGGCTAAACAGACGGAAGAAGCACTCGTTTTGACGCTCTAACCGACCCGGCCCAAGTGGTGGGGCTCAGTTTTCGTTCGCTCGGGACCTATAAAAGTTTTCGGCCAGATTGAAAGTGGATCATTTTTTCATTCACCGTGAGATAGATAACGCAGTGCGATCCTTTAGCTCGTCGACATGAAGGTAAATCATCACTGTCATTATTGCTTTTAAATGATTTATAAAAAACAAAATATTTAACGATTGACACTCTGCCGCGAAGCAATGAAAATTAAAGGCAAGATGCCGGTTATTGTTTTAGGAAATAATTCTGGCGCTTCTCTTTGGCTCGGCTCTGTGCAGTCTGGAACCAGCGGGTTACCGCACAGCCTCCAGTCAGTATTTGCCACCTAACCGCAGCCGTGTAAGCACCCCCTCGAACCGGTACATTCCTGCATCGACTTCGTCCTTCTCCTCGCTGTCTTCGAGTGCACCTGAAGTCCTTGACGTGCGCCGTCGTAATTTCCCTTCAACTTCCTACGGTGTATCGGATTTCAAAGCATCGCCGGCATCGCGACAGCTCGAGGTAATGTTGTTCAAGTTGCTTATTCCGTTAAGTACTGTTGACTCTTAACAATCCTAAACAATGCTCCCTTTATTTCGGTTGATCCAAAGCCAGCTAAAAGTTTAATTCCTAAGTCGGAATTATGAACTTGAAAAGCTTGATAGTTTTTCATCTACATGAATTCAAACGCTAAGTTTTAGTAATCTTCTTATAATTCAAAGGCTCTGAATATGGATTTTGGAATGAAAGAGTGCTATTTGATACTAGCTTAAATTAAATTAAAAGAAATCTTTTTTTTTTGTTTTGATATAGTTATTAATATATTAATAGCATTTAATTTGTGTTTAGAATGAGTTTGTACACATACATAATATATAAGCTACAATATTATTACAAGTATTTTTAGGTGTCAAAAATCTAAATTATACGTTTAACTAAAGAACTGTATTAAAAATTAATCAAGCAGCTGCTGCCAATAATTAAGAAATTTTAATAAATTTAATCTAAGTTACATAAATTCTCTCTCTCCCCTTCAGTTGCAGTCTCACGACGAAGCGGCCAAGTACGACTTCGGCTACCGAGTGCACGACGGCCAGGGCAACGATTACTCGCATCAGGAGACTCGCGACGGTCGCCTGACTCGCGGCTCTTACAGCGTCTTGCTGCCCGACGGCCGCAGGCAGATCGTCGAATACGAGGCCGACGAGTGGGGCTTCAAGCCCAGAATTTCATACGAGGACGCGCCGACAGCCGCTCGATTCGACCGGCCGGCGGCGGCTTATCCCGGCGCGCCGTATTGACTGTCTTATTTAAAGATGGCCCGTTATTGCGTCCTCTGGATTGTTGTTCTTGTACCCCTTCACCCGTCTCCCGGACACTTTTTTTTCGACTCTTTGTCAATAAAGATGGATTTACGTTAGATATTGAAGCCGCCTCGTGTTTTTACCAGTCCTTTCCCTCTTCTTGTTCGGTCAATCTCCCGTGGGATTGCTGTTTTTATGAGAAAAATTTTACGAACTTCAGCATTGGCGTTTTTCTTTTCTTTTTTTTTCAAATTATTCATACTCCTGCTTACTTTTGAGTGAAAGCAGTGCAGATTCAAATTTAATCAAACAATATTAGTTTTGCTTAGAAATTTATGAACAGAAGTTGACTCTTTGAGAGAAATTGTACATGCAGGTGAAATGACAACTAATTCTGGTTTATTCTGTCACAAATTATTGTTTGGTTTTTTATTTTGCAAAAACCGGCGTTTCGATCTCAAGTGTAAACCATTAGTCGTCATTTCACTTGACAAATTTAATTATGAAGTATTTAATATGATTAAACATTTATGTAATATAATACATATAAGATACATAAGATAATACATAATAAAACTAAACTGTTAAATTACTTAAGCAGATAAATATCTGCAATAATAATCACAATATTGCAATATAATTTAATATAACTATAATAATACAATATGAATATTATACAATGTTAAATACGAAATATTCATGTTTATATTAATACTAGTGAGTATAAAATGAAAATGCTTTTTTTCGACGCACACTTGAGCCTAGGAAGCCATCCTTTCATTCAATAAAGAACGCGAGTTAATAAGTCGAGCAGCCGTTCTTTTGTAGAAACATCGCGAGTTCCACGTACATATGCTTGTCCTCCGTATTCGCGGCCAATTTTCTTCTCTCTTTGTTCTCGTAGAGTACGGAGCGGAGTTTAATTACTTAGCGCGAAGAAGAAAGCGAAAAACAAGCTTGAAGTGGCGGAAGGAAAAGCAACTGGACGGAGAGAAGATAAAAGAAGCTAAGAGTAAACGCATCTAATTAGTGCGTGCAATTAGGCAATTAGGCGTGCACTTCCGCTGTGTGACTTTCGATCCCTGCACATATAACGGATAGAAATTTGTATCTGAAAACGGGCGTCTGCATGTAAATTAAAAATTATTCCGTTTGTTCAACGCGGCACATTGATATATAAAAATTATGATTTTTATAAATTACTTGCGAATTAGAATTCCCTAAAATACACAGCGCTGATCGTTATCGTTCAAGGACGTGTCAGGCAAAAATTGAAGCCTGCACCTAAATTAACAGCCTACAAACAGTGGATTATTAATAGGTATAATGAAGCGACGTCATCGGAGTGTAATCCGCATTAATAAGCGGTCCAAATTTCACAGAAACACTGTGAACTAATAGCGAGTTTGTCGCATGTAGGCCGCGTCACCTCGTCACAGAGAGGCGATAATAACGACGCATTAAAGAAGGAAGCTCTCTCTCTCTCTCTCTCGGGGCGCGCACTCTATTATCCTTCAGCGATATTGCTTGTAGACCCAGCAAAACTGCCAACACGTGCCTGCCGGTAGGCAAAGCCACTTGTTCCGATATAACAGTGTCTCGCTCTACGTTATACATCGAAACGGGAGAGGCGCGTGATTCTATAGCAGGCGAGACAATAGGTTAAAGGGACCGGCGGCAATACAGGCATGAGCGCGGGCATCCATCTTCCGCGATTGCTTCGATCGTCTGGGGTACACGGACAGTGCCGGAGAGCAAGATCCCCGACACGAACACGTCTGCGCGTATAATAATCCATCTGTATCTGATCAGTCAGGGCGGGGACGAGCCTGAACAGTAATGGCAAGTTATTTTCAAATGGCGGCAATCTTCCGTTTTACTTGTTAGTCGAAAATTTATATAAATCGGTGTGGCAGCAAGGGTATTTCGGTTCGTTCCCTGTAATTGAAAAAAAAATGTTGCTTTCAAACGTAGCGCGAAAACGGCGTCAAAGTCGGTGAAAGTCTTTCGGGCGAAATTTGAGAATGAAGGATGCGCGGAAGATCCACCGCCGCTGGGCGTGCGTATATACGCAAGCGCTCGATATGGGTCAGCGGCGTCGGAATAAATTTATATTAATTCCGCCTGACCGGGGAAATTAATTGAAACGCGCTTATCCGCGGGGGTATCGCTGTTTTTCTGCCCTGTACGCGATTGGCGCAACACACCCGTTCGCGGTGACAAATTTTTTCGATTTAGTTTTTGGCCGGGCTTCTCGAATCTCTCCGAAGATTTCTTTGATTCGCGGGATCGCTTGTAAAGATTGGAATTTCGGATTAGTCCGGACGGAAGTTAGATTTTTCCTTTAAAAGGTGGGAGGCGCGAGACGTTTTAAAGTACGCAGGTTTCTGGTGATGAAAGACCTTAGGTAAAAATTTATAAATAACATGCTAACAATGTTAACTAATGAATTGCAGCGGCGCTGCTTATGATAGAGTGAATTATTCGTCTATTCTCGTAAAACATAATTGTGCAGTATATCATAAATGCAATAATGGTTCCACCATTTAATCAACGAATCTAAGTAATCCAATCTAGTGGATAAATCATTAATAATGTTTACATATAACGGGAAATCGCAATATTTATTGCGGAACATAAATTCCTTCGTATAATCGTAAATAAATGTAGTTGCAATAACCAGACGATTCACTCTTCACCTATAAATTAAGTTTAAAAGTCAGATAATATAAACTGCAAATCATGATTCGAAACATAGCATCTATTTCACGTACTATTTGTTTACTTGTTTCGAATGCCTTTATTAATATTTCTATTATCTCGAATGTTGTGGAGTACCATCTATACATTTTTGTTCATCATTCTTCTTTAACAATTTTTATCGCAATATTTATGTGAAAATACAAGTGTAGAGATTGAAATGTAACATGTAAATACAAAGAGGATATAGTGATGAAATTCGGAAGGAAACCAAGTGTGTGCTCTTGTCAACAATTTAAACACCAAGTGCACTTAATGTCTGTGCAGTACGTACCTACTTCAATGTGGCTGACCTGAAATTAAAGTTTTTAAAAAAAATATTACATAATCACTTGTAACGTAGGTGATGATTAGTAAGAGGAAGTATCAATGGAGGACAAGAGTAACTTGACTAATAATTTAAATAAAAATTCGAATGATTTGAATAAGTCGTACTTATAAATGCATCATTTCGTGATTTTGATGTAGCCTAAAAGTGAGAGGCCCTGAATTAAGGCGGACTTATTTGTTGAGTACGAATTAATTTATTTTTAAAAGGTAGGCACACATCTCCATCGTAAACATCGCAGATTCAACAGTTAGGCAAATAAAAAATGTGTAATACAATAGTGAAATTGAAAAACTTTGAATTTTAACGCATTGCTGTTTTGAAATTTATTATCTAAAATTGTTTCTTTATAAAGAACTATTGGGTAAATAATCTTGAAAACTTGCATTTTATATAAAAATCTCATTTTAAAAATTATTTCTATGGAACATATAAAATTAATAGATTTACAATTCTCAAACCTTATGGGAGACCCCACTATAATCAATTCTGAATTTTGCCGCTACATTTGAAAAATTTATCATACTGAAGTTTCCTTTGCTTTAACCTACAGTCACTTTTTTGAGGATAATTAATTTGATAAAAGTCAAGATATCAAGATATCAAAAACAAAACTTTGCAATTAAATGCAGTTTTTTGTTTCGAAAAAACAATTCGCATAAATCAAGCGATTGTTTTTTTGTTCCGTTCGAAATCTGGCGAAATGCATTTATTAGATACGATAACGCACTATACTACTACAATAATTTATATGAAAGCACTCTGCTCGAATTCAGCTCCGCAGTGCACGGCGAGTAATAAATGTCGTTTTAATTTTTCAAAGCTCAATCCAAAAAGTTTGGTAGTACCATTGAACGGCGATGGCAAAACCAATATCACGGAAAATGTTGAAATGCAATAAAAAAAGCTTACACGTATTGTGTGCAAAAAGAAGTGACAGCAGTCTCTCGACTTTACGTCGATATGTTACAAACTTGTTACAAAGGCTACTAATATATAATTACTCCAATAAAAATTTTTCGAATATACATATCTATATATATTGCAATATCATATTTAATTCCATGACAATTAAGCAACATATACTCTCTAAAGTAGAATAAGTGAAATTTTCACTTATTTTGGAAGTGAGTATGGTTTTCACGTATAAATAAGTGAAAATATTATTTTGAAAATTAAGCACTTGAAAATTCACTTTTTTATACGTGAAAAATAACTTTTTTTAAGTGAAAATTTTGAATTTTCTCAGCCCTTACATGGTTGTCACTTACATAATAAGTGAATATTCACTTATTGCACGTGGAAGACTTTTGACATGGCGAATAAGTGTATATACACTTCGAATAAGTGAATTTTTACTTCTTCTT
>UCOL01005119.1:0-12549 GCA_900474335.1 Ormyrus nitidulus
TCACCAAAGTTAAGCAGCGTTGGGCGCGGTTAGTACTTGGATGGGTGACCGCTTGGGAATCCCGCGTGCTGTTGGTACTCTTTTTTTGCTTTTTTTTTTATTTTTTTTAAATATTTTATTATTGAATCAAATTATTTTATAGAAATTAAATTATGCATCATTTTTCCTTTCCACCCCGTATTCATATTTTTATCACTTGTTTAAACATCTTTTATTTTGGCTAACAAATTTTGTCAGTCATTCGTTCACAAATCCATAAAACTATTTTTTAGTCTTACTTTTCAGAATCGTAAATCTGCACCTTTCACCCATAAGAAAATAATTTTCTTTACTGACCAATTTTTCTTATTTTTTAACAAGTTTAGTTTATATTTTCTTTTCATTATTTTATTTCCGATTTCATTAGATGTATAATTCAGAGCATGAAATTTTTATTATTTTATTGAACAATTAAAAATGATTTGATCTTTTTAATTTGTAAAAATTTACAAAAATTTAATCACAATCCGGTTATAAATAGTATCTTTTTATCGGGAAGTATTGCAACCAAAGAAAGTCGCCACTCGATTGGTAATCATTAGGATTTATTCACGAAAAACTGGTCTGCGGAATGTCAATCTCGTTATATGCTTACAAATACGATTGGACGAGAAATGTCGCGATTTAACAAAAACCCGTGCTGTTTTTTAACAGGATAATAACAAGAAGATATTATTTTCCAATGCAATAATTAAAAATAATTATTCAGGGTATTTTCCTTTCATAATTAAATTACGTTAATACGAAAGTGCAGCTTCAAAAATAAATATGAAATTCTAAAATAAATTCTCCCGCGGTGTAATAATAGAAACTCAGCAAACTACCAGATACCGAATAAAAAATATCAGCTGCCCGCCATCCTTACACTGTCCAAAATTCATACGATTCCAGCCGTCTTGCGCAATATTTATCAAGCCGCGACTCCCCGGGAAATTGGGGTAAACGTCAGTTTTACGGCGCTCCGGCAAACAATCGGCCCACGCGGGCCGGGAAAAAGCTTAAATAGCCGGCATCCTGTTTGCTCTGGGTTCAGACGTTTCCGCGAATTTCGGCGCAGCGTAGAAGAAATCGCGAGTGCACCGGCATTCTAATCGACGCCGCTGCAGCGCAAACAAAAAAAAAAAGCCCGACCAAGGAGTCAGTGACTCCGAACTCGATAAGCGGCCCGTTGACGCTTATCGGCCGGCAGTTGACTTGCCTGCTGGAGTGCATGAAAGAGGGCTTTTGATTGGGAAGATGTTTTTGCGGAGGAGAGGCGAAAATAGATTGGAAATGTGCTCCCTCGGCGATGAGTCGATTCAGGCGATTAAAGGTTTGACGAACTTTTAGAAGAGTTGCTGCTTCTAATCGAAAAATATGAGTGTGGCGAACGACGTTGAAATTTGAAACGAGAAATTTCCGTTTTTAATTGCCATAATTTTTTATAATTTGAAATTAATTGCAGGATATATAACCTGCTGATAATTTAATCGACTCGTCGACAAGATAAACTTGTTAACCTATTACCAGGTGTGATTATCCCTTAATCTCTTCCGGAAATTGCATCGGAGGCGTTAGGGGAAAATAAAATAACCGGTAGGTGAAATTAATTTCTAAATTTCTTATTTTTCTACTAATTAAAAAATGAAAACAAATATTTTTTAAGCTCCATTACTGAAATTTTCTTTTCACTTTTTAACTTTCGTCAAAATTGCCTGTTTTGACAAAAGCATAAAGAGAATTGAAAAAAATCAGTTTTTAAAATTAGCCCTCAAAGTCCGCGATGCAGATCCAAGTCCGAAGCACCAATAACCCATGAAATCCAAGAGCCGCTCCGAATCGATATATTCGCCACCTAAGAAGACCCACCTGCCCGTCCAGCTTTCCCCTCCCCCGATCTTCCTCGCTCGGCTCCGATCAATCTCCGCAAAAGGCTCTCTTTAGCTTTCCCAGCGGCGACGTCACGCCGGTAATTGACGAGCGCCGCCGATGCTCCCGAGGCCGCGTCGATTATGCAACTGCGCGGCGCGCAATACCGAAACGCGAGCGGCGAGTCGTTGACCGGCGCCGGCGATTACGCGCCGTTTTTCTAGTTTATACAGACTGGACTTGCGAAATAATGCACGGCTCTCTCGCGCTCTCTGTAATTTCGCCGGCGTCCTTTGCCGAGACCGGAGAAGGGCCTCGGTGCGATTTGCATCCGGAGGTATTTTTCAGGACGGGCGGGGAGGTGATTGCGCCGCTGCTGGCGGTGCGCCGGCCAGGGATTACTCTGGTTAATGGGGAATGGTTTAGAGAAATTGTTGTTTGTTTGGGGCTAAGAGCTGCGGTTGCAAGTACTCTCTTATCTGGTTTGGATTTTTAAGCGGGTGGAATATATTAAAGCGGAGTTGGGTTAGTCGTATATACTAATATTTATCGTGTTTAATGATTTTATTATACGATTCATTTATATAAAATAAGTTTTTATTATTATTATTTTACTTGAATTTAACATTTACGTAATTGTAAATTTTACCGATGAAATAAGCCAAGGTAATTTTTAATATGCTTAAAATTCTGCGCATTTTAAGACAAACGGATTTCGCTTAATATAGAATGTCTATTTAAAATGAATGAAAAATCTTAATTATGCGAATTTGCACTTTTTATATCGCTTAGACTTAAATGCTCATTATGTAAGCGCGGATTCGTGGTATCAAAAGCAGCTGATAAGACTTCAGCGTATTAGCGCATTGGCTTTCTTGCTTCATATTACTTAGAACCTTGGGCGCAAAAAGAACAATGAGAATATTTCTCTTTGTAATATTCAGTTATTGCTGAAGCTCACATATTAAAGCAAATTTTATTGCGTTGACTCGGTAAAAAATGCTAAAATTAATCTTTCAATTTTATTATTTAATTAATATTTAATTACACAATTATTCTTAAAATACACAACACAATTAACAGTCCGCCACCCAACCCTTCCTAAAAATCCCTCTCCCCCAGAGCTCGAACTGAATAAGTTCGCATACTCGTCGATGGGCCTCCATTAGCTCGCAATTAAAGCCCTGGAAAAAAGCGTCGGAGAAGCTATTACTCAGGAGCTCGGGGCGAGAGAGCTCGGGAACGTCGCCTCCGCCCGGGACGATAAAACTTGTCAGTCGCATCCCTTAATTGATGGTGGGGGAGCTCGCGGACGCCAGTCGGATTTATTTACCGGCGCGGAGCTTTATCGCGGCGTTATTCATAAAGGCCTGCTTTATGCGCCGAGGCCGGGATTTAGCGATTCTCGCGCTCGGGCTTTTGGCGTTTGCGGTCGTTGCTTTCTTCTGGCTGGGCGTCGCTGCTGTGGTTACGTCGGTTTTTAAAACTGGCGGTGCTTTTGGGCCTTCGACGGGGAAATCTTGAAATTGGAGGAATTTTTTTTGCCTCGAGAGTAAATAGGCTTCGGTTTTGGTTAATTTAAAGCGTTGCAATTTTCGTTTTGTCGTTTTATTGCAGAAACGATAGATAAGGCAGTATAAAATGTATCGTTTCAGTAAAAGTAATGAGTCTAAAATAAATTTTGGATCAGAGCTCAAGTTTACAACTTGCTGACTAATCCAAATATTTGATAATCTAAGTTTGAACACAATGTAAAATAGATAGAGAAGGAAGTTCAAACAATGTATTTAACGTTATAAAAGTCACGGAAGATTTAGTTTGAATCACACGAATTAGCTTAATTTAGAAAGTTTAAAATTACCTTACCAAATGACTAAAAAGTCTTTTGCAATCGAAAAATTTACTAATCACAACGAAAAAATCTAGACTTCTCTTCAATTTAAATAAGTTTAGAAATAAATTTCAAACAGGAAGATTGTATATTTGCGTAAACACAAACAAATTGTTCTCTCAATATTCCACTATTTACAAAACTAAGTAGAAGCGAAGACAATCAGGCAACTGTATCCAGCAGATTTATTTAGCAAGAGCGCGCAAAAAGAAACTTAAAACTCCGAATCTTATCTCCCCCGGCTCTATTAGCAAGAGAATCCCGGGGCGAAAAAAATGCGAGTCACAAAGCAAAGTCGTTACTCGTCGCCTCTCATTGAGAAAAGCGTCTTAATAAAAGCTCCGGCGCGTCCGAGGAAAAAAAAAACAAGTCGTCGCGGCGCGACCGCAGCTCTTTTCCCGCTTCATTCATCAGCGGGTCGGGGCAATCTCGGGACGAGCGCCGCCAAAGGCTCCGCGGGGCCATTATTCAAGTGTTCGCCTAACGTTGAATTAACGCCGCGCGCATATTTTCGCCTCGCCCGCAGTGACATCACGCTCGAGAGCCGAGGCCGCCGCCGGGACGATAAGAAACCGCGGCCGAGGTAATGAAGTCGTCGGGTATGACTCGGAGCTCTTTGGGTGGCTTTTGCGCTGAGAGGAGTGCTGGAGATTGGCGTTGGCTTTTGCCGGCTGGTTTTCGATTATTTTGGGGACTTTGCTTGCTTTAGGGATTGAGGGTTGCCGTTTGAAGGATTGAGGGACATTAGTAAATTAACGGCGCCGATCGAGATTTTGTTGCTTGTATTTTATTTCTTAAAATGTTTTTAGGATAGTCTGTATGAAGTGGTAATTTAAAAATCGATCTTTTATAATACATTGGTATTCATTCATGATAATGTTATTTAAATTTATGGTATTATTTACTACAAGTATAAAGTTTAAGTCATTTTTAAAAACGAAAAAAACATAAAAATTCAGAATACATTTTCATCTATCAAATTTAAAATCAATTTACTTGCAACAAAAGATTCATTAATGTACATTTCCCCCAATAAATGGAAAATGCATCTCAGAAACTTCAACTCTTGACAAATTGATATACTCTTCTCTCACGAAAGGGCTAAGAGCAAAGATAACCAGCAATTTTTGTAAACAATTGTGTTTCAAGGTCCTCAAACGGTAAATCCAAGAGCACAATACATCCCCGGAATTTGCGCCGGGTAAGCAAAGGAAAAGTAGATCGTACGAAGCGACCAGAGTGATGGGAAAAGCAGGCAATTAGGTAAAAGCCTGCGGTAATTCCAACGAATCCGTGGAGCAATAACCCACGAGACTAATTTCGGTAATTTCTGGCTTTTATTTTTCGCCAACACTGATTGAGAACAACGGAGAAATCGAGAAACTTTGTCTCCTTGCTTTAGTGGCTGCGAGAACATTTGAATGACAGTCGATGCGTCTAGAAAGAATGTCTGCTTTTGCATAAGTCTGCCAACGTATTGCGTGCGTTGATCATCGACAAGCGACGTCGAGTCTATCTGGCATTTTATCTCTCGTCGAAACTGACGTTCTCGAAGGAGTTCAGCGGAGATAAGAAAGCCACTCTTTCATTCGTGCAAAAGTGAAAAGGACACTGTTTTTTTTTTTTTTTACAAAAGGAATAAAAATCTTTTAATTTAAAAAAAACAATTGCAGGTTGATGACGTCTTATTATGCATGATGTATCAAGGCAGCTGTGTTGAACAAAATTTCACAGGATAATATTGACGTTCGATTAACATTCACAGAGTATTTATTTAAATATTGCAGTATCTCTAAAGATAAACGTAAACCCGCAGAGAGGAGCTTTGAAGGTGAAAAAATACGATCCCCGCAAGCTCGAAAAACATTTATTTACCGCTCGAGCTAAGATTCGAATTCGCCGGATTTTGAAAGAGAGCCTTTGAAACCGGTATTTCCTCAATTTTCGTGTACGTGCCAAGTTTGGCCTTGAAAATCGGCAAGAAATGCACGACTCGCTCGCAAATTTTCCGCTACGTTGCCGCTTTTACTTATCGGCCGCTTTATTTATATACTTTTTCTTCCCGAGATTACTCGCCTCGTGCGTAACACGTTGTGCGTCTCTGGGAGCGTTCGTGCCTCGTTACTTTGAAATTTTACGCGAGATATTCCGCGACGAGGCGGCAGTCGCGGTTTTGCCTCCGGGAGGAGCGATTTGCCTCGTGAATGAAGCGTTTTCTCGGTGAGGGATTTTTTTTTTCTTCTTTTTTAGAGCCGCTTATCGTTTAGCGGAACGTTACTGCGGGCAATATGTTACGCTGTTAAAACGGCTGTTTGGAAACTTACTGCAGGCGATTTTAAAAAACAGAGGTGGCAGAATAATTGTTATTTATATCCAACTTGTAAGCGTCGGCTTAGGAGCGAGACGACGGAGATTATTTTGTAGTGCGTAATCTAATCTCGCGCGAAATACACTGATTTTGTTATCAAAGTAAATATTTGATAACTTTTACCTGCGGCTCAAGAGGCGAGGTTCTGAATTCGGATTTTTTTACTTCGCTCGAGGCGAGGAGAAATTCACCTCTGTTCATTCAAGTCCCGCTGACAACAAAGATCGTCTTTAATCTGGTTCGCTTACAAAGAAATATTATTTCGAATTGATAAAAGTTGGAAGGTCGTTTGTAAATGAGTTAACGAAAATACGACATTATTATTATTCACTTATTTTCATACTTTATTATGATCATTAATCTTTTGAATGCAATGTGACATTCAAGCTCGTATTATCAGTTATTGACCGAATCGTCTGGGATGTTAAAAAATATCGAAAGCTATAATTTGCTTAATCACATAGTGATTAATCTTATCATTTTTTCTACAACTGTCCATTACTTTGAAACCCTAAATTAAAGAGAACTTCATTCTAATTCAAAGCGTCTGCAAAATAAAAATTTCTTTGAAATCCACAAGTACATTTAGTTCTCTTAAAAGCTTCTCAGAAACCATCCTTAAAAAACATCCTCTTTAATTAAGAACGGCCAGTGTTTTCACCCTCCACTGTACAACGCAAGAAAACGTTTTCTCCTCCCGCGGAGAATCGAGCGAAACAATTAGCGAAGGCGACAGAAAAAAGACGTAATGAGGACGCCGGTTAATTAATTAATCGGTCTTCGCTGGGTGGGCACTGGAAGGCACGCGATTTTGCCGATTGGCTGATTGGTCTAAAATAGACCCGACGCTCTCTCGTGACCTTCCGGCGAATTGATGTTGCGACCCTCGATGTTGCCGAGTATTTTTATTGCGTCTTGACTGGGGTGGAATTTCAGGAGAAGACTGATTAAATATTGCGCGTTTTTGACAGGGATAGTAGATGTAAATAATGAGCCGAGAATAGGTTTTTTAATTATTGAGTTTAGTTTATTAGCAATTTTTATGAAAATTCGCTTTAAGATTGTTAATTTCAGTTTCTGCTTTTCATGGTTTCTAAGAATATTAAAAGAATTGGCGTTTAAAAATTTTATTCTTAATTATCTAACTATAATAAAATATATTTAATTTCCCACTTACATTTTTACTAAACATCTTTCAAACGATAAAATTTATCAATGGGATTAAAGCCAACGCCAAAAAAATAGATAAGTTCTACTTTTTCTAAAAAGGAAAACTATTTTCCATCAAACAATTAAAGCTGCTCGTTAAAAGTTGTTGCTAAAAAAAACTGATAAATTATACGCGAACGAAGCAACCTCGCACGTTTATCAATTATTTCAGCTTCTTCCGCCTCTACTCCTTCCCAAATTACATCACGAATTGCACTACACCTCTCCATTCCCGGGCAATTTAGCAAAAACTCCTCTACCCCAACAGGGTAATGAGCACCCTTGACCAGCAGCAACCCTCTCCCGGAAAAAGCAGGCTGCAGCGGCAGGAGAGGAAGCCCTTGACAGGGTTCCCCGTCGGCAGCGCCGGCAGAGGGGTAAAATTCGAGGGGATCCCTTTGTTCGCCGCGCATCCATTGAGGCTGGCCGCGTCGTGCGGCGATCATGTACCCTCGACCTTGAACCGTATCGATTGCCGGCTTCCTCTCTCTCTCTCTCTCCCTCTCTCTCGCGTTTGGGCGCGCGTGTGTTATGTGCTGCGCGTTTCGACCCTTCAAGTTCAGCGACCACGAAATTTCCTTCCTCCCTTTGTTTTCCCGGCTCGAGGCTGCTTTGTCCGAAGTAACGAGCTGCCCGCGTCATGAGAGCCGCTCGGCGCTTATTGGGGCGTGAAAATTATGCGGAGGATCGCCTGGCTGGAGGCGGTTTCTGGGATGCGTTTTTTCGCGATTTTTTTGCGAGGATCTGGTTAGCTGGGGTGGTCAAGGCAGTGATGACTGTTTTTATATTACTCAATTACGGGGTAGTGTTCTCATCGAATAAGTTTAAAAACTCGGCATCAGTTATAATTCATATGAAAATTTTATCGACCATTTGACATAAATTTGCAGTTTCTTTTAAGCGTCATCTAACTTGCTTCTTTATTTCACAACTATCGATTTTCTTTTCAATTTTATAATTTATATACGTCTCTCTTGTCCATCCCAAGCACACAGGCCGCACTGCATGAGGTGGAACAAAATTTATTGAGCATTTAAAATTCTGCTTACGGTAAACTTCAGCCGCGCCGTAAAACCCAAAAACAAAGCGGCCACTTTTATTTTCAACTACATCCTTTTCGAGAACCTCGGCCAACTTCCAAAGCAATAAAGCCCCTTCCCGCGCCGAAGCAGCCCTCAAAGCTCGCCTCCACCGCCGACTCTAATTAAAGTAGCCGCGTATAAAGACTCTGGCCATCGATCGGCGCAACGTAAACAAAGAGAGGCTCACGCTCTCGCGGCGGGAGGATAACGGTCTCTCGCTCTCCGCGTGACGTAACGCCACTCGCGCACGCGTCAACAAAGCTATCTGCGCGAAACCACGTGACACGAGGCTCTCTCCTCCCGGAGAGCCGAGAGAGGAGGGTGGAGCTCCCGCGGAGAGGGATGAGTCAGCCGAGAGGAAATGGACGAGGGGACAGGACTCGCTGCCGGACTGGAAACGCGGACAAAGTTTATTACGCGGGTAAGGACGGTTCAGGGAGGTGGAATGGAAGATGTGCGCGAATTTCAGCTGGGATGATGAAGGCAATCTTTTAATGGAAATTGAGGTGGAAATGGTTTTTTGGTATTGGGCTGGGGTGATAATATTTATTAGAAGGGATAAGAGAGTGCATGTACTTAAGATTACTCTGCATTATCGATGCCTTGAATTCGATTATTACGTTATTGAATTGTATTACACCTCCTGAAAAACGTCGACTCACAGTAAGATAAAATTCTCCGAGCGCTATTCCTCAACAACGCCACAACCACACGCGAACAATCAATCAAACCGTATAAGCAAATAGGAATGCAGTCACGTTGCTCTCTCAACGAAGCTTCGACGCGCAACTTTTCTCGCTGATTACCAAGAAAAAGGATTCATCGGTACAGCCGGTAAATAAATCGCGGCGATCCGACGGCCCGCGGGATTCTTAATTTCCGCGATGGGATTTAAAGCCCGCGGAGAGAGCTTTCGGCCCCCGCGCCGAATCCAATCTCGCAAATTGCTCACGTTCGTCCGGCCCGGAAATTCGGGGCCCCGCGCCGCATTTTTCCACGTTCCTCTCGCCGTATCTCGTCGCGCTTCGTGCGCTTTTAACGAGAGCGGCGCTGAAAATCTGGCCCGGCAATGGACTTTATTTGCATTCTCGAGCGCGGCGCGACGGACTCCGGAAAACTTGCTGACGCGCGGACAATGGCGGAAAAGAGACCGAGGGGTGGAGGGAAATTTTCAACAGCGGCTCGATTTGTTTTGGGAAAGCTGTGATGCTGCTTTGGAAAGCAATGTTTGATCAACCTCTTGAATGACGAATGGGGTTTGGAGAAAAGCTTTCGGTTTTGATGGATAAAAATGCAGTCGATTAAAAATCGAATTATGATTCGATGGCAAAGTTCCGATGTTTTTTTTCTTTTGTTTAAATTTGGAACAATTGCATTACCGTATGAATAATATCGCTTCTCTTCTGAAAATGTGGACTCGCCAAGAATTTTTAACAAAAGTCGCTGTTGTTATCTTTAATAGCTTTACTCAAAATCATGCAACCAATCAATTGCTTTCGCAGTTTTGATCGACCAAACCCCGAATCTATATAATACAAACTAAATCTCAAAGTATGTTTCCGTTGATAAGTGAAACCGAACTAAATCATAACTCCCTCTAAAATAATTACCAACTTCTCCGTCTCTTTATATAACACCAAGATCAAAGCTTATAAATCCTTCACATCCAAATAACCGCAGCAAGCGGCTCTAAGAGCCCTGAATAACCGCCGCGGCCGCACTATACCCTCCATTCTCACTCTCCTCATGCGCTTCGTTTTCCAGTTCCAGCGCTAAAAATAAGAGGCCGAATTACGGCTCGAGGCGCACGCGAGCCTCCGGGGGCAAAAAAGCACAGGCCGAAATCAATGAGTCGTCTGCTCGTCGCTCGCTCTCTCTCTCTCTCTCTCTCTCTCTCTCTCTGACGTCCGCGTTCGCGTGCAGGCATTTTTTATTCAGAGCCCCGAGATAAGCGGAACTGTTACGATCGAGCGGCTGACGTTTCCTCTCCTGGCTGTCGATGCGCCGCCTATAGTCCGGCTGTTGTTGCGTCGTGCATTCTGCTCGGCGCCGGGAGAGGAGGGAGCTCTTTTTTTTGCGCTCCGTGCTGTAAGGCCTGCGAAAATGGAAGGAACGCGGAGTAAATGCACTCGGGCTTGACAGGCGCTTTTTTTTAACAATTTTTCGCTAAGAGAGCTGGTTGCGGTGGCGAGGCTGCGTTTGGAATTAGGCTCGTTTCGAATTTAAAGGATCTGTAACCTTAGGAGTTTTGTTCTTGCTTCGTTGAATTTTGCTGCTGCTTTTGTTCTGAGTCGTAAAACTGATTTTAATCCCAAAAAAGTGTTTGAAAACGTGAAAGGATGCTTTCAGTAGTAGAATATAATCTATTGAAAGTAGAAGAAACAAAAGAGAATATTTTATCATGATTTTCATGCGTTGTTCGCATACATTTTTTTCGAGGATGTATATAAAAGTTTTAAAAAATGGAAATTGTTCAGCTCGCTAGAAACTGACAAGCCCTGCGTCAATCATAGTATGGAAATAGAAGTTATTTCAATAGCACATTTTCCTCGAAATTGAAAATCCTTCGATAAAACTCGCGAATTCATTTTATTGAATAGTGTCTGCTTCGCATCGAGGAGCTTTCAAATTCAAACAAAACTCTCCGTCAAAATATCCTCCCTGGATATCATCTCGCTTTTCCAGCACTATTTTCCAGACGGAATACTTCCCTTCCAAATCAGCAAAAACCGCAAGTGTAAAAAAGTCCCGAAGAAAAAATAAAAATAGCACCTCTGGCGGTTCTCTAACCAAAGCACAAATACTCGACGTATCTTCCGGCCGGGAGTCATTTAGCGTGGCAGCCGCGTACACATATATATACCGCTCATCTGCCGTTCCATCATGCCTTCGCGATGCTCGCACAACCCATATTTCCTCTCCTCCTCCCCCAAAAATATGCATCAGCAGCAGCAGCAGCCTCTCTCTCCTGCACTATATATCCCCCTCGAAGCGCCCCCCTCCGCTCGGGCACGCAAGCGCGCAACGTGGAGGAGCAGTGACGTCAGCGGGCTTCCCGCGCCGATCGGCAACGCCGCGCCAAGCCGCTCAAGAGCAGGGCCGCGGCGCTGCGGCGTTGCCGGATCCCCGTCGGACGCAGCCGCCGCCGCCGCCTCCTCCCAAAGTAGCAGCCGCGCCGCGCGAAATCCGCCGCCGCGATTTCCGCTGGATATTCAAAAATCACAGCTGCTGCGACCTGGCAGATGTGGAGGTGCGACGGAGAGGGGTTGAGGAGAAAGAGAGAGACAGAGGGAGATAGAGAGAGCAGAGTGGCGGATGAGCGAGTTTTTTGGCTATCGATTTGGTATCAGCGCCGGGAGCTGGGATGGATTATTGATTTTTTAGGCGACTGCGTTTTCTTTTGTTACATGCCTGGGCACGGCGATTGGAGCGCGAATCTGTACGTGCACTGTTGCCCGACGCGCTGGCTTTTGTCGGATGTTTTCAATGGATTTTTCACTGCTTTTGGAAATCGTGCTGCGTCGCTTTTTCAGCTGGATTTAATTAAGTCTGCGCGTTCGATGTCATTGGGATTTTTATGATATAATGAAAAGTCTAATGAGTTTATTCATTTTTTATTGAAATAAATTTTTATTTTCATAATAATAAGTGATTTTTAGGTCAAACGTTAAAATGATTCTCTAAAAATTCGCGCATCTCTTTCAGTCACAAAGAACCGACAAAATCGAGCTGCGAAACCTTCCCACCGCATTTCATCACAGCAATTAGAAACTCAAAAATACAATTGAAGCCCAAAGCGACCTTCCATTCGCTTTCGCGCGTGTCCGGTGCCATTAGCATACACTCCTAATCCCCCGTCCCAGCTCCGTAATCCCGTTTCAATTAAAAACGACGAAACAATAGGCCCTCCCGGCTCGCGCAAAATTCCTCCCCCGGGCGGGAGAGGAAACCCGAGAAGGAGGCCTTACGACGGGCCGAAGCTCCGCACAAAGAGCGACACTTCCGGCGTAACGATTTAAACCCTTGGCGCGCCGGTAACTGGATCAGAAGCCTCCCTTCTTCTTTTTTTTTTTTTTTTTTTTTTTAAAGGGGGGCAAGTGAAAAGGACCCTT
>UCOL01005120.1:0-12556 GCA_900474335.1 Ormyrus nitidulus
CCCCCCCCGCCCTCGCGCCCGCGTTTCACGTATTCCGAGCGCGCGAGATCTCTCCTACGTCATGCTCTTTTCGAAATTTATCCACGCGCAGGAAATATAAAGCGCCGCGCGGATGGGAGGGTGAAAATGGCCAGAGAAAGAGAGAAAGAGAGAGAGAGAGAGAGAGAGAGAAAGGCGTCGCGAACGCGCGCGCGCGCGATATGCCATGCGTCTAAATTAGGATAGCGTAACGCAACACCGACGCCCGACATTCCTATTGCCCCACTACTCATCCGGCGGCGGCGGCCGGCTACGCGGTATAAAGTCTCTACGCGCGCTTTTACCCCGCGGCAGCTTTCGGATTTCAACGCCCGGGGCATGTAGAAGCCAGAGGCGCGCCCACGCGATGCATTTTCCGCAGTCCGTTGATTATGTCCCGGCAGCCAGGAGGATGCCGCGTTACCGTTACTTTTTGGCTCTTTCCGAGGGGAAAACTTTCCGCGGAAACTGAAAATCGGGACTTTTGGCAGTTTTCTGCGCGCGGCTCGTTTTACGCTCGCTACGCTCGCTCGGTCGTTAAAATATCAATTAGGTGCTAGAGAAATGTTTTCCGTCCGAGAACTTGCGTGTGACTTTCGGCGAATGACGTAAAAGGATTGTATAAATCAAGTGGTAAATGCTCGCGTTAGGGCGACTGTTGCGCTTGACGAGGGATTTAATTATTTTAATAAATTTTTGATTTGATAATCCAATTAATTTTGTAGCAAAGGTGTCAGTGAAAACGAGAAAATGCAATTTCGATTAAAACAACATAATTGCTTTTCATTTTATGCTAAAATAAAAACCCATTTTCAACGTCATTTAAATATAATTAAATAAATAATTTCAGGCTTTTCTTTTTGTCGGCGCGAATTAAATTGTCACTGCGATGAAGCGCACTCAGCATTCGCAACAGGGTGTAAGCTCTTTTTATTACTTTTTAATTTCGTCAATTGAATCACTTTGATTTTTCGGACGTTGAAAGGCCTGATTTTTGCAGTCTCAATCATTCATAAACGTTTCAGTGTGCTTTTCTGACGCAACTTGTAACATCAAGAATGAAAAAAAAAATTGAGAAATAATAAATTTCTATTCTGCTTCATTGCCAGTAATTGTTATTTTTAAAAAAGCTAAAGTAGATGATAATAATTCATTTTCTAAATCAAACTGTTTAAAAAAAACTTTGAAAATTCAAGGAAAAGCGCTTTCAATTGGACTTTAAACGAATAATTCGCGAACGCTGCAGAATGAACTTGCAGCAAACAAGCTTCATGTATAAACAGTAAACTCCGTTGCCACTATTAAATCATTTTAGTTTAAAGCCGAACTAAAAGAGAAAAAAAAGGCAACCTCCGCGAAATAAAAGCGGCGTAAAACCAGATTTCGCGCGGCTATCAGAACGCGAAGAGCGTCTATAGAAAGGAGAAAGAGAGCTTCGTGGAGAAGGAGGCGAGAGAGGCAAGTATATATATATATATATTTTCGGCGGTTTCAACTTCGGCTTTGAAACTCGAACTTCGCATCGATGACTTCTCGACTTTGACAAGCGTAGCACGATAACCCTTACCCCGCGCGCTTTTGCCATTCAGGCAGCAATCGCCAGCATCCGGAATACACATGCGGCTGCACCTCTCTCTCCTCCGCCTCTCGCGCCACACATCGTTCCATTTGCGACGTGACGACTTTACGAAAAGGAGAGAATGAGAAAGCCCGGAGAAAGAGAGAGAGGAGGGAAGGAGAGAAAGCGAACCGAGCGCGAGTCGGGAATTTTCAAAGTCCCGGAAAATGGATGTGCGTGGCTTGGTTCCCTGCCTTTGGCTGACTATGAATAGCCGCCTCTTTGACCTCGTGCTGCCCTCTCAACCCTATTTATAAAGATTTCGAATTTATCAAAGCGTTTACGCGCCGCGAGCTGTGTGCATCGAGCCTGCGGCTTCCTTCTTATTGTTGTTTATACTCCTCGTCTTTTGCTTCTTGCTGATCTGACGAGGCTTTCCCCCTTTATCGGGGACGAGTTTCCACCGCCGTCGTAACTTCGTTTTTTTTTCTCCTCTACCTCGCTCCGCGTGTCCTCTAGCTTTTTAATTGGAGCTCGCGGAAATAATTTTTATGTTTATTAGGGGCCGCGCGAACGTAAATTTTTTATTTTTCCGACGAAATGTATGCTCGGATTTGTTATTTTTTTTTTTTTTTTTAACTCCTCGTTTTTTATTACGCGTAAAAAAACCCTGCCCCGTGTAAAAGTGTAACTGCGCGGAATTAAAATTTGATGAAAATTAAAAAATTTATGATACCAAAATGACGCGGTTGCCGCTCGTTTTAACTGGGTTAATTTCATTTAATTGTAATTATAACTACATTTCGAATTCTAAGAATATCTTATTTTAGGCGCATTTTAATGTTTCACCTCTGCCGTATTGCGCAAACCAGGAATTAACTCGAAAAAACTAATCTTTCATAACTCTTGGAGTAATTCTAAAATAGCCTCGCGCGCAAAGAGAAATTCAAGAGAGATCGCGGACAATCGCCGAGTTGAGCGTGCCTTATAAATAACCCTTCTAGAGTAGATAAAGTCACACTGAATGAAATACGCGCGCATCAAAGTGCAAGGGGTAATAATAAAAGCAGCAAGTGTGGATATTCTAAAAGTCAACCTCATTCAGGGCTAGCCGATGCTTATTTGAGAAATTACCGCCTGTTGGGGCTAAACGAGGGAACAAGTTGAATGAATTGCAAACATACACCTGTTACGACAATTGTCGGCGGTAACGTGACAGTCGCTCTTAATGCGACGCCCAACCGCCGTCCTCCTTCTTTTCCCTTATTTCGATATCGTGCGGACATGATGAAACATATCCATAAATCAGGCGGGCGTGAGCGATGAGTTAGACACGCAGGCACTCGCATTCCTTTATATATTTATATATGAGGGTGAATTATATATGCACACGCTACAACTCTCCACACGGATTCTGTTTTTAAGTATATCGGATGTCTTCGTGCGTTTCTGGTGAGTTTTGAAAAACAGGGGGGGTAATTTTAGTTTTCTCTCGGCTTTTTTTTCGTACATTCTTTTTTTTTTCTTATTTTTTTCCGAGTTTGCACACCTTCTTTCAAGCTGCGATGATACATTGATATCATTAAAATATATATACATATATATATATATATATATTCAACGAGTCACCGAGTGCACACATTTGGAGCACAGAGGGGGAAGGGCAATAGTTATAAGTAGTAAAAATAAAGTTAAGGTGAACATCACAGCGAAATAGTAGTACATAGTAGTAGTGGTCGGAGTAAAGTGTGGAAGTTTGATATTTTTTTCTCAAAAACGATCTGCAGATTGACACTCTTTTTATTTTTACCATTTTTTGTTTCTTTATAAAAGCATCGAAAAAGAATTTTCTGAACATTTTCCCATTTCATTTCGAGATAACGAATTTTGCTTTTGTGTCAATCGAGAACGGCTTCGAGAATGACAGAGTCAAATAACGTAGGCCCTGTTACTGCCAGTATCTCTTTAGTTACGAGGTCATCTCAAAATTAAATTGACGGCCACAAGATTTTATTTTAAATCTTTCGTTGTTTTGCCGTTGCACAATGAAAATATTCAATAAAGGTTGTTACTTTTATTTTGGGCAATGCGAAGGCTGACGTTTAAAAATAATCGCGACAAAATTGTGAAATCTTTTTCAAATTTTCAGAGTCGACAAAAATCTATCGGACGCGCAATTTCTATACGAAAAATAAACGATCGTTAAAAATGCAAACGTCATTATTACATACAGTTTTTTCTTCGCACTGCCCGATTCGATAAAGGATTCGGAAAAAAGTTATTTTTTGCAAAGAAAAAATAAGGATTAGCATTCGACAACAGATCAAAACCCTCTTTGTGAATTTTCGGGCACAACAACTGGAGGAGAGATATTAACGCCAAGCACAAGATCGTGCTGGGTGAGTTTGACGTTTGACAGGTGTCCTGTTTGACTCGAGAACTGTCAGAGCAGTACCTAGCGTTATCTGAATTCCTCCGAGGTCCGCCGGGATTTCCGTCGTCTTCCAGCCGTTGCGCGCCGTCACCGCGGACGAACGTCAATTATTAATAACAAGAAAGCCGCAGTTCGCAAAATATTGAACCATTACTCTCGGCGAGGAGAGACGTTTGCGGGCGAAATTCTCTCCGAATAAATTTCAAGCGAATTTGAATTTTTTGAAGAAAAAAAAAATTGTTCAGAAGCTGAATTATAACGCGTCGACGACGCGACTTTGCCGGGGGACCTCGAAAGAGCGAGCCAAGTAAAAAACTTTTAAAAAATGAAGTAAAAAAAAACACGAAAATTCAAAGGGATGGCATATCCTTGATCAAAGTATAATTAAAAAATACTAACCGTTACGGTGTAGGACGACACATAGGGCCGGGACGATGAGTAAGGTCGTCGGGTTGTGTAAAAGTCGCTCTCGTAAACCATTTTCGTTTCTTCGATTTCTTGTTCACTGGATCACGCGCTGCTTCGACGTCGAGATCGATGTATTCGTGGCGATTAAACGTACAAGAGAGATATCGGCAGGCCTGCGATTGGCGAGCTGGCCTCGTGCGTGTTCGATATCCTCTCTCCCTTGAGCGCGAAATATAAATAAATGAGGGAACGGTCGGCGTCGAAAGAGCGGTGGCGATTCCCACTGTCGTGTGCGTGTGTTTATGGTTTTATGCTTTTCGTGGCGGCGAGATGCGACCGCGGTAAAAGTTCGTACGGTTCTGCGACTCGATGCCCGCTGTGCCTGGGAGTAGACGCCCAACGTCGCGACGCCTCCTCTCACGCCGCCGCCTCGCCTCGCCCCGGCGACGTCGTCGTCGACGACGACGGAATTGCGTCATTTTTAGACGCCCTCTCATTCTTTCTCTCCTTCCCTCGCCTCTCTTTTTCTCTCCCTCCCTCTCTCTCTCTCTCTCTCTCTCCCTCTCCTCCTCCTCTCGTTCCTGCCTTCCGCCCGTTCTTTCTCGCTGTCTCTGCCGCTGATGCTGTTTGCGAGTGTGATGTATTGAAAAGCGAGCGAGAGAGAGAGAGAGAGAGGGAAGGAAAAAAAATAGAATCCGTGCTAAGGTTACCGCGGCGCGTGCGATGGATCGGTTCCGAAAGCGCGCACACGGGAAGAGAGCGAGAGAGAGGTGCTTTTGCCGCGGCTGGCGAGCTTTTTTCGGTCGGTTCCCGCGAGCGAGCGCCTTTTCAACGCGAAATTCGCACGCCCCGACGATATATTTCCCCGCCTTTCGAGGATGGCGCTTGGGAATAAACGCGGATGCATTGTAAATTTTTGTTATTGCTTTAGTTTTCCAAAATTATAGGCGAATCTCTCGTGCAAGTGAATTTAGAAATGCATGAGAACGCGAAGGAATTTATTCCTCGGCGATTTAAGGGCTTAATTTAAAAAAGGGGCTTTATCTTGCTCGGTTCCGCGATCTCGGATACAAAGGGCCGCTTAAAAATTGCGTTGTATTTATTGTTTTCTTGCTACGGAAGCTATGAATAGCGTTAAAGCTGATGCAAACAGTTAATAGGACGGTTTTGTAGCGAGAAATATTTAATCGAGTAATACATACATCATTTATAATTGCTTTTGACTCTCCCAATGCATCATTTTTATCTTGGTAATTTATTTAAGGAAGTTGGCAATAGTTATTGCTTTTCTCAACCCAAGTTTCTAATATCGCACTAAAGATTTTTATGACATCTTTATAAAAGGATATTTATATTCGTAATAGTTATTGGATCCATAAAGCTAATAAATGCAGCTTAATTGTTGCTTGAAGTTTTACTATAAATCGAATAGCTAGTAACATTTATCTGCGGAAAAACTTTAGGAATTTTTTTTACGTGTACTAGAAACAGAATATTTATATATTCAAATTTTCAAAAATAAAAATTTTAATAGTTTATTGCTTGAACGTAAGCATGTAAAATTTAAAGAAATAAAAACAGAAAAAACGTATTACCTTTACGTATGTCTATAAATTTTCTAATGCATTTTTAGCCCGTGAAATAAAAACAGAAAAGTAATAAAAAAAAGTACTTATCGGTGCAGTTATAGTATTTAAGGATCGAAGCCGATTTCTCTGCTCTCAAGGGCGAGATCTCGGTTCAACCCCGTAATAAAGTAAGCTCGGTCGCGGTCGTGTGGTAAATATAAAAGAGTTGCGTTCCAAGCGGGCCAAGGTCCTCCGAAATTTTGTAAATCGAGAGCAGGCCGTTACATTGAAAAGTTCGTGGCATAGAATTTCACAATTTATATAAAGGCTTATAAAGTATTTTTATGATGCCGAGTCGTTGCAAAAATCCAATGTTTATCGCGAAACGATTTGACGGGAAGAATTCTGAAAAATATAGCTCGACAGATTTAAATACATCAAATTGCACGCAAAACAAAGTATCGTCTATTTTTTTTTATTTTAATAAGATTTAAAAGTGGAATTTTTTGTTAGCTTTTTACTTTTTTAGCCTTTTTATAAAATTACGTTTGTAAATGAATCGTTTTTACATTATTTTTGATACACGAATTAGTAGAGTGAGTTAATTTTAATTTTTCCTATTTATTTAATCAATAATTTATATACATCTGATACACGTTTAAGTAATTATGTTTGGCCATTAGAAGTTGTCAGATTTTTTTTTTGCATATTGCTTCAGTTACGTATGATATTATTTTTAGAAAATGTACGATGCAGCCAATTATATCGGCCGGAAGGATGATTAATGCTTTATTTAGAGAAGATTCATTTTTAGACATATAATCATTCGATCTATGCGCAAACAAATAGCGTGTTTCATTTTTAATCTGAAAATACTTTAAATGTAAATTTCTGTGCATGGAATGTGCTTCATCCAAAATATTTATATAGGATTGTATTATTTATAAATTATTTCGAGCATGAAACTATTTTCATCACTTTACCACTCTTAATAACTTGTAATATTTATGCATAAATATTAAATGTTAATTTGAGGATTGACGTAAATAAAATATTATTTTTTAAAAACGACTGGTGTAAGCAATGAAATCACAGTTTTTAATAGAAATAATTTTTCTTTCTAATATAAATTATTTAGAGTTTTGTTATGGATACGAACTTAGAAGTAATAAAAGTGTTTAAAGCGAAAAACATGCGATTATTCAGAAAGCTAAAAGATTCAACCTATTGAGAAACATTCTTTTCTTCTTTTGCAAAAAATATTTTTTCGCGTTCACGTCACAGTAAATCGTCAGTCTTATTTACGTCAGGATATAAAAGAATCATTTTTTTATTTTTAAACACATTTTTGAGTATTTGTTTTCTTAGCGCAGAGTAGCCGATTGCGAAAGATATTTTTACATTTCGCGCTTGTTATTCATAAAATGAAATTGATTCATTGTTCTTTTTACAACAACAAAAACGAGATTGCAAAATTTCTGTATTAAGTTTTCCTTGCTCACGTCTGGATTAACGCCGATAAGTTAACTATTTTCTTCGACTTAATTAATACGATATGAAGCAATAATAATTTCTTCACACGAATAAAATAGCTTCGTAATTGCTCGATGAAATACGAAAAAGACAAATTTAAGTAGATGCAACACATTACGTTCAGTACAAGTTGCAAGTACATTTTTGGGCGTACATCCAAAAATTTTCATAATATTTAACAATCATTGGACTAACACCAGGATTTGCTTGCAAAACATGACATTGCAGCTTCAGAAAACATTAACCTTTCTATAAAGCGAATTCATTTTTGATTTTCCCGAAGTATTTTTATTCATCTGCGTATCAAATATCCAAACGAAACTTAATTTCGTTTTCAATTTGAAATGCCTCGATACATAGAAATGTAGTTAAAAATTTCGATTATAATTATTTATATAACAACTATAAATTATCGTATCGTTGTTTATAAGAATTATTTTAAATATGTTTCTAATTCAAAAAGTTTTTAAATTAAACTTACAGATTATTTCCAATATTATCAGGAAAAAACTTAAAGATTACTTTATTAATTTAAAATTGATATTTATCTAGAGAAAAAAAAACATGAACATAAAAAAATAATTATATTTTGGGGTTACTTACCTACTGCTTAATTCAGTTCAATTATTTATTTAAAAAATACTTTTTACCATTGTTTTGTTTCTTAAATTGTGACAGTAATTATTAATCAAGGTTTAAATTTAGAAAAATATTTAAAAAAAATTCTTAAAAATTAAATAAATAAATTAATTTTTATAAAAATGGCTTTTAAATTTCAAATAATTCGAATTGATAACTTGACAGTGAGAAAAATGGACTTGCAAGTTGGTGATAACATCATTGGAAACGATTTATACACGGATGTAAGTTGTATATCTAAAGCTTAGTTATAGGCCTATTAGTTATTTAAAATGAAATCTTATAGATTTTTTATTTTTTATACTTAAAAATTGATGATAACAACTGTTTTCAATTTTGAGTAAATTTAAGTTATAAATAGATTTGAATTAAAAGTTCATATTTTGAAACACTTAACCTCAAATTTGACGCGTGCTTGAATTGAAAATCAGCTGCTGTATACAAACAGTTACGACGCTCACTTTTGGCGGGTTACTACGTTGCGTTGCGTTGACTGACAAAATTTTAATACCTAACTTTACTGTTTATAATTATTATTGATTATTAATAGTTATTCATTAATAAACTTTATTTTGTGTTTTTAATCAGTCAAAAGATGAAATAACAGTGAGGGAAGCAGTTAATATAAATGTTTCTGAAGATGGTGAAATGTCAATTACACCAGTAAGATAGTTGATGATTAGAATTCAGTAAATTATAAATAATTGTTTTATATAAATTATTCTAATGAATTAAAAGTATATATCATATTTATGTATAAAATTTAATCTAATAGTTTGAAGGAGTATCTTGTTACTTAAAAAATTATGGAAGTGCTCATTGGAAAAATTTGAGGGCAAATTGGACAGTACCGTTAAAAGTTAGAGATACATGTTTACTCTTTCCAATTAAAATTTGGTTTAGAGTTATATCTGCGATGGATGTTTCAGATGAGATTAAAAGTGTTAAAAGAAAGGTAATTCTTATTTTGTTTGATCATTAAAATTTATTAAAAAAATATTATATAATATAAATCCTAAATAAATATTTCTCTAGGTAGAAACAGAATCTGATGATGAACTGCCAGATAAAAGATGCCGTTCAGAAGCACAAATAGAAATTGAACCATCAAATTATATTATAAATAATAATTGTGATGCACCGTATTTAGTTCCAGCAGATAGTGATGAAAATATGACAGAATATAAATCTATAGATGATTCAACAGAAAATCAGAGTATAAATGATAAGAAAGATTTTGATTTAATCCAAACTGAGTAAGTCAATAATTAATACTATTTTTTACTTTTGCAAAATTTACTCAATTTTTATTGATTGTTTGAAATTGTAGTTTGGCTCAATGTCCTATTAATAATGATATAAAAAATAAAGAATCAGAATCCTTTTCTGAATCTCATTCTACAAAACAAGAAGTCGAACAATTAGATTTAAATAATGATGTAGATAAACATATTGATGAAAAAATTAACTCTGAGAATGCTCAATGTCCTACTGATGCTGGTACAGAAGTAATGGAAGAAACTGTAGCAACAAAAAATAATACAGATCAGTTAATTAATAATACAGACACTGAAACACAATTGGTTAGTGCCATAAAAACTGACACTGATTGTGATCAATTAGTTAACGATACAAGTAATAATGATACAAGTATTGAAGTTGTAGAAGAAAATAAAGTAGTGACTAATAGTATTAACAATACTGGTCAAGTATTAGCAACAGATACAAAAAGAAAAAAAGAAAAATGTAAATATGGAGATAAATGTTATAGGTATAGTACAAGTTTTAAAATTAAAAAGTTCAAGTTAATTTTCATGATATTTTAGAAATGCAAATATGTAAAGTTCTATTTTTTTTCAGATTAAACGTTGAGCATAAAGCAAAGTTTAGTCATCCTGGGGATATTGACTATAATCTTCCTGATAATAGACCTGAATGTCCGTATGGTGTAAGTTGCTATCGCAAGAATCCACAACATAAATTGGATTATAAACACAATCTCAGTAACCGCAGACCAAGAACTCCAGCTTCTGCACGCACAATTTCTGGAGGGGATTTATCAGATTTAGAAGAATCAGAAGAAGAATCAGTTGATGAATCCGAGTATGAAGCATCTTTTATAGATGATGAAAGTATGGATGACTCTTTTGAAGAGTTTGATTAAAATGAAAATAAAAATAATTAATAATTATGCTAAAAACTAAAGTTTGTTTACAGATAATTTTTGTATTTTATAAAATAAATTATAGAAAATATTACAAAAATACTTAATATACTTGATAGCCCTCGTCATCTTCCATAGTTAAATCTTCAGCAGCATTGATTGCTACTTCAGCTAACATATGTTTAGGAATTTCAGAACCTCGAACTTTAATCATGTAGCATACATTTTCCATTTTTAAAAGACTCTGTTTTAATGTATAGAGCTTTCTGCTTACTTCTCTTCCAGAAATACCGACACTGCCTAGAAAACCTTTGTACATATTTCTGACAAAATTGCAAGTTTGAAAGCAACTTCCAATATCACCAGAAGCTAAATTATTTATACATTTTCTCATTAATTCTCCAGTAAGATCAGCAATACCTAATATGAATTCAATTGGTGGAACTAAAGTTTGTACTTTCTTTTCTTCCACAGAATCTGTAGGGACTGAATCTGCAGTCTCACTGGTTTCATTGGAATCTTTTATGGAATAAGTCATTGATACAGCTAAGTCATTCCAATTATAAAGGGTATTGTTCCGTAAAAACCAGTAAAAAGTTATTGCTTCTACAAATTCTTGAAGACCAGGTCTGAAAGCTCTTAAAAATAGATAAGAATCTTCACCACTTAATTCAATTGCAATATTTTTAAACAAAACTTTAATTAAATTGTTTAATCTTGTTTCAGCTTCTCCTAAAACTGCATCTCTCTTGCTTTCTCTATCAAATGTATGAAGTAAAAATATTATTCTTTTACTTTCTGTTGTGATATCACGACTAATTTTTACTAGTCTTTCAAATCGATCATGTTTATTGTCTAGCTCAGCAGCATATTGTTGAAATTGTTTAATTACTGGACTATTTTCATTTATGCCTTCTAATACTTCTCTCCCTTTATCTCCTATATTGGTTTGTTTATTTTTATTATGAGAATGACCACGATTTCTTCTACCTTTGTAAGTTCCTATATCATATTGATAAAAATATTTTTTATTTTGTATTTTAAGTATTTTTAAAAAGTATTTCTGAAAAGTATAATTTATACCTTTTTCATGAGACATTTTAGTAGTTTTTATTAAATCACAAATGTAATTTCTGCTTTCTTAACTGTTTTTATTCACAAAATTAATAATGCATTAATTTTTTTGCGGGAAAGTTCATTGTAGTTAAAAAATATAAAGTTTTTGAAGAACACTGTTTGACTCTTCTGCGAATTACAGTGCGAAATAATTTGAGGTTAGATTCGTGTACCACCACCGACGGCCATTTATTCAAAATCAAATCTGCAAACGAGTTCAAAATAAAAAATTAATCTAATTACTTTTGAAATATTGATTTATACTAATCGAGTTTTGAAAAAATTTATCCTTCTTCAAAATTTTATTCAATATTATTTTATTATATTAATTGAAAATATCTGTTTTAGATTATAATAATAAATTATTTAATTTTTTATAATAAATGCTGAACAAATACATTTAATTATTTTTCTACAGCTGTTTTATATTTCTGTTATAAAAAATTTTATTTATATAACTTACTAAAATAAAAAGATGACGTAACAATTTTAAAACATAAGTTTTACAGAAAATCAAAAAAATTCAGGGTTTTCCAAAAATATTTGTGGAAAAGCATACTGTAAAATTAGAGGACAACATCCAAAATAAAAAATTTGATAACATTTTTTAATCGGATAATTATTATAGTTTTATAGATATCGACTGTTTAAAATTGACGATTTTTAATGTTAAAACATTTTTTATGCACATCCATTAAGAATATATATTCAATATTGAAAATTATTGATTTTTATAAAAATCAATATTTCTAGAAGTACAGAAAGAAGTATAAAAAGATGTAAGTTTATGCGTCATTTTTCTACTTGTGGCATGGATATAAATATAATAAATATATTGTAATAATGTTATATATTAATAATATCAGAGATAAAATGGATAACAAAAGATCAAAAAAATGCATTCTGTTGGATTATATTATGTACAGATCAAAAAGATGCAGTTCCCCAATGGAAATAAAAAATGTAGAAAAACGTACGAAAACGTATGCAAATGTATGAAAAAATTTAAAAACATATGAAAATGTACGTTTGACTTTCATTTCGGACATTTTGTATATTTTTATGTGTTTACGTACATTTGCGTATGTTTCCGTACATTTTTGTACGGTTTTATAGGG
>UCOL01005121.1:0-12546 GCA_900474335.1 Ormyrus nitidulus
AAACATGTGGGAAACATGTGAGTCCCAATGGGATCCTGCCGCAATTTCTCACATGGGTCCCATGTGGTTCCCACATGTTTCCTTTAAAGTCCCACTTGGGTCTCACGTAGATCCCATGTGAATCCCACATGGGTCCCAGAAGGGCTTTTTTAGTAGGGTTTACATTAAAAAAGCCGAAATATCTCATATATATTTTTTATAAAATGTCAAAATTTATGCACCATTTCATAGCATTATCAGCTATGGTAATATTGCATAGGGAGGTGCACAGAATAATTACCTAAGTTTGTTACAAAAACGTCAGAACAAAATTTTAAAAATAATTAATAAGAATACTTTCATTCCAGAAAATCCGCTTACATTACACCAAACTTTTGCTTATGAGTGCCTTATTTATCATTATAAAGTTTTTGCGAACATATATGCTAATTCAATTAGTAAAACAAAAAATAAAATCATTCAACTTCCAAAATCACGAAAGGCTGTTAGCGAAAAAAACAATTATTATAAAGCCATAAAGGTATTTAATAGTTTTAGTAATGATCTCAAAGAAATAAAAAGACTAATAAATCATGCAAAAGAAAACTAAAAAACTGGATCAGATCCAATATATTAGTATAATTTTTTGTGATATACATATTTTTATATCAAATATTACTCAGTGATCCAAAGGTGATACTTTAGTTTTTAAGTTTTAGTTTTATAAGTTAATAGTATAAGTAACCTATTTTGTACTAATCTGCGAAGAGGTAACCTTGTTTACCTCTGCGGTTCACAATAATTATTTATGTAATTATGTAATTTTACTGGTCTTAAAATATATAAATAAATAAGGTAAAGGTTCTAGAATGAATATGTGTTTATATGTCACAAACGTTGATAATTTTTATTTCTGTTAAAGACGAAAACTATTTAAATATAAAAGTAAAAATTTAAGTTATATATATATGTATAAAAAAGTATTTTTAAATTTCTGTACATCATAAAGTTTTTCTTCAAATTTTAAATTTTCTATAGTTTAAAGAACTGCCTTCTGATACTTTGAACTATTTACTTTCTACTTTAGGAAAGTATAAAAAAATTCAAAATATTAATAATTCGTTTTACGAATCTTAGAACTTAAATATTAATTAGAAAAATCTCATTTCCTAATCTCAAAGGCACTATAATTGACATAGCCTTCTAGTTCTTCAGGCACTTATGAATCTTTCGGTGAAAAATACAAGTCACGTTGTTATTGACTCGATTTAAATTAGTTTAAATAAACATTTCAAAATTCAAAGATAAAAAAGGCTTTATTATTTAAACAAAACTCAACAACTTATGGAGTCTTTTTCTTTTTTGAGTTCAGAAAGGCGAATGATTGCCCGGCGCTCGTCTCATCGATTTTTAAAGATTCAGAAACAAAAAAAATCATTGAGAGCTTCATCTCTTTCTATGAAAAAATTTGAAAAATCTGTTGATCCGGTTAGCAATGGTTTCCTCTATAGCCCACCGTCTGTGATTTAGCCTGGCTAACTTTAATCCGTTCCTCTCCAATTATCAAACACTTACATGTGTTCGGGGGAGAGGAAAAGGCGTCCCCGGACGACCCTTTGCGGTCGCCGTGACGCGGCTAACGTTGAGGCAACTTAAAATTTCCTCAATGTTAAGGAACTCGAATGCAACGAAGAAACTTTTACTTTTCTTTCTCTATCTCTCTTTGATTTTCTTTACCTTTTCAAAATCGATTTACAAATATAAATGTGTCTTTAACATTTCCTCCCCCTCGTACAAACCTAAGGGTTTTGTACCTTTCCAAAACATACAAGTTTTCTTGTTAGACGTAATAATTTCCCGTTAGCCGTTTTGACTTCTGCAACTCGAGTTTCACCATCTACTCCTGGAAACACGCGAGTTATGACACCTTTCTTCCACTGATTCCGATTTATGGTTTCATCTAAAATTAGTACTATATCTCCTTTTTTCAGAGACAAATCACTCTGGTGCCATTTCTTTCTTGGAATCAGTGAAGGAAGGTATTCTCTCAACCATCGTTTCCAAAAAGCATCTACGAAATATTGACTCACTTTCCATTGTTTCCGAGTACATAAAGCTTGCGACTCAAAATTTCCGAACCTCAATTCGCCAGATGACATGCCTAATAAAAAATGGTTCGGAGTTAACGCTTCTTCATCTCTCGGATCTAATGAAATGTGAGTCAATGGACGGGAGTTTATAGAATGCTCGATTTCACTAAAAATTGTTAACAAAACCTCCTCTTTTGGAGCCTGTTCTTTTAAAACAACAGATAGTGCAGTTTTAACCGAACGTATCAGCCTCTCCCACGCTCCACCCATATGAGGAGCTGCTGGAGGATTAAATTGCCATTCAATTTTACTTCTTCCTAAAAAATTTTGTACTTTTTCGTTTAATAATTCTTTAAAACTCTGATCTAATTCTTTTTTTGCCGCTTTAAAATTAGTACCATTATCACTATAAATTTTTATTGGTACGCCTCTACGAGCAATAAATCTTTTTAGCGCCATTATAGTGGAATCCGAACTCAAAGTATGCGCTATTTCAATGTGAATGGCTCTCGTCGTCAAACAGGTAAATAGAGCACCCCAGCGTTTTTCTCTTCTCCTCCCGATTTTAACTAACATTGGACCGAAGTAGTCTAATCCGCAATGAGAAAATGGACGAAGTCTATACGCAGTTCTTGAAGAAGGAAGAGCGGCCATTTTTGGATTTGCAGGTTTAGCCCTTAACATCTTACATTTTATGCATTTTGCTACTACTGTTCGCAACCCTTGACGAAGACCTACAATCCAATATCTTTGGCGAATTTCATTTAAAACTGTTGCGTTACTACCATGAAAGAATTTGCGTGGAAATGTTGAATTATTAAACGCGCGATATCTTCTTTTGCATTCAATATTACTAATTTATTTAAAAGGTTATTTGTACAAAAATTTTTTAGTCGACCTTCAGTACGAAGAATGCCTTGATCGTCAATAAAAGGATCTAAATTTAGAATTCGACTGTCCTTAGAGACCGAGCATGAGTTTTTAAGCGATGTTATTTCTTTATAATATGATTTAGATTGGCTAATTTTTATACAAAGATTTTCGCTAAGTATATTTAATTCGGTTAGTGAATGCTTTAGTTTTCTCATTTTATTTATTGCAATATAAATGCACACTACTGTAGATAAAAGACGTTTCCACGTAGAAAAACGCGAAGTATTAATGAAATCTTCTTGCATAATTGTCACGAACGTTTTGACTTCTTTAATTTCATTTTCTTCCAAAGATTTATCAAAATTTACGAAATTCTCTTTTGGCCATTCCGATTCATTTTTCTTTAAAAAGGTAGGTCTTACTAACCATCGACTATTTTTCTCGAGCGCGCCTGGAGCTAATTTCGTTGCATCGTCAGCTGGGTTTTCTGCTGATGAAACCCAGCGCCACTCTTCCGGTCGCGTATTTTCGCTAATTTCGCCTAGTCTATTAGCGACAAATATTTTAAACGTACGTGGCTCCCCCTTTATCCATCTTAAAACCGTAATGGAATCCAACCAAAAAACACGACGAAGAATTTTAAAATCATGTTCTTCTGAAATCAGCTTTGCGATTTTCGTTCCTAATAAAGCAGCTTGTAATTCCAAACGCGGTATGGAAATGTATTTCAAAGGAGCTACGCGACTCTTGGCCATAATAATCGATGTGTGAAAGCATTCGTTTTTATGTATGAACCTCCAATAAGCTACTGCAGAATATGCTTTTTCGCTTGCATCACAAAATATATGCAATTCTGCCGATTCTAACTGTGAGTCACAAAGCTGATAACATCGATTGATTCGACATGACTTCACAGTTTCTAAATCCCGTAACCATTGCGTCCATACAAAAAATTCTTCGTCCTGTAATTGATCGTCCCAATCTATATTTTTTAACCAAACTTGTTGCATTAAGATTCGAGAGCGAATCGTAAAGGGAGATAACAAACCAAGAGGATCGAAAATCGACATTATAACGCTTAAAAATTCTCGTTTTGTCGGTCTTTTAAATCCGTTTAATAACTCGGTCGAAATTTTATTTAAGTTTATATTAAAGCCAATTTCATCTGAAAAATTAAACCACATGAGGCCTAAAATCTTTTCATTGCAATTTTTCTGCAAGGTGTTTATTTGTTCGTTGTTCTGTTTAGTATTTAAAATTGAAACTACTGATTCGATATTACTACCCCAGCTATGCATCTCCCTGTTTGCGTGCGAATTGATTTCTATAACTTGCTTTACACGTTGTTGAGCTATTTTAACCGTTTTACAGCTGTCTAGAAAATCGTCCATATAACAGTTTTTAATTATACTGTTTGCACTTTCCTGATTTTTATTTTCAGAAACATGTCTTTCATGTCTGATTTTACCGCTACCGCGTATTGTCTGAAACGCATTAAAACTCCGGGAAGGGGTTTTAGTAAATCCGGTCCTGGTAGTAGTAAGTCATTAAAGCTCGTTGACTTTGTTTTAGCCGCCGCGTCAAAAACTAACCTAACCTTTCCCGGCTTGTTAATATTTTGCACGCCAAAATGAGGTAAAAAACGTAATTTAAAAGTGCTTGTGTAATCCACTTTTTGAGCAAAGCCATTGTTAATTAATCGCGACATTTCCGTGCAATACAATTTTGCGTAAGTTTCGTCTCTACTAAGCTTTTTTTCCAGAATTTCAAGCCGACGCAAAGCAGAAAATCGACCGTCTGAAAATTCTAAATCGTCTTTAGTCCAAAGTAAACCGACTTCCCACGAACCATTGACGTAACGAGAAGTTTGTTCTAAAATCTCGAGTGCTCGTTTTTCAGCTGCGTTAACCTTCGGAGAGCCATTCACACCGATAGATTCTAGATCGAAATATTGTTTAATGAGTTTATCCAATTCATTATTTTGACGAGCTAAATCATTATATTTTATGTTGCGAGATGTTTTAACTAAATTCACCTGATATGTAGGAACGGTTTCTAAATGACCATGAATCGCCCATCCCAATAAAGAGCGAGACACAAAAAGTTTATTACCCTGTAATTGTTTAAATTCTCTTACTAAAATTAGATCAGAATTGTCTTGACCAATAAGCATTTTTGGGGTACAAGCATTTGAATTTACTCGGATTTCCGTTTTCTTAAAACATAAATCTATAATTTCTTTATTTATATTTTGAGTAGGGAGTACTAAATTCTTAACAACTAACACATTCGTTAATGAAAAATCTGCACTTTCTGTTGATATATTTAAATTAACCTTTTCTTTCGATAAAACTAAAGCTTTGTTATCAATTCCCTTTAAATTTATAAAAACGTTTAAACCACTTATTTCTAATTCTTTTACTATGCTTGAATCAATTAACGTTGCTGTCGAACCCTCATCTAAGAGCGCATAAATAATTTTTCTTTTAGCTTTCGGACCGAAAACAGTAATGGGAATTATTTTCAAATACGTTTTTGTACCTCCTAGTCATGAATTTTGTTGATGATTTGAGTCATTGAAAGTAGGCGCGTTTGATCGAGCGTTAGAAACGGCTTTAACAATTTCGGTATTATTGCTGTTTGTAAAATTTCGATGCAAAAGCTCATGATGGTTCCGTCCGCAAATTTTACATAATTCTTTTCTACACTGGTAACGCGTATGTCCTCTCCCTAAACAATTATAACATAATTCAGATGTTCTTACAATTTTCCATCGCTGCGCTATCGCTGTTTTAATGAAAACATTACATTCATTCACCCTGTGGTTCTTACGTCCACAATCCACACAACCACAGCCTTCAATTTTGTTTAATAACTTTTTCTCACTGTCGCTAACATTTAGAAGCACAGTTTTTTGCGCATTACGAGTGTATCTAAGAGGACGTTCTACGGTTTTATTCATTTGTGGCGTAATTACACCGGCTGCAATCGACATTTCAGCCTCAATAAATAAAAAATTAGATAATTTTTCTAAATCTGGTTTTTCGTGATCGTCGAGAGCTGCGTATCTTATGTAATTATATATCATGGAAGGAGGTAATTTCTTTAAAATTTCGCTTGTAAGTTCCGGGTTATATAGACATCCAATGTTATTTAAAGATTTAATTGCTTTTACATTGGTTTGTAAACGAGTTGCAAAATCAACAAGACTATTCCCTTGAAAATCTAGATTCGGTAAATTCTTAATCTCGTTTAAAATCTTTTCTAAAATAACTTTTTTGTTACCGAACCGCATTTCGAGGGTTTTCATAATATCCTCAGAACTGTTTCCGGCCGCGAATAAAGCTTTCGCCGCATCACGAGCGTCATCTTTCAACGCTTGAAATAACCTCATAACATTTTCGTTGTTACTGTAGTTACCTAATTCGGTCGACAATTCGAAAGCTTGTTTGAATCGAACCCATTCAAGCGGTTCTCCAGAGAAAGAAGGTAATGATTTCGCGGTGGTTAGTCTATTTACTAACCTTGAACTTTCATTTAATAAACTAGAATTATTAATTGCGTCTGTAAATCTAAGTGTTAGATCATCGCTTGAAAAAGTTAGATTTTTATTTTGATTTTTAGAACTATGATTGCGATTTTCTAAATTTTCGTGAAAATTTTCATAAAATATTTCCGAAGAATTATTATTATTTTGCGCAAATGTAAAGTCGCTATCGCTAACTTCGTCAGAATACCGAAAATCGCTGTTTAGATGTTGCTCGCTGTCTGCTCGCTGATTCGCGTTCTCGAAGTGTACTGCAGGAGATCTCGTAGGTAGCGTTGAATTCATTTCTCCGGTTGCTTCTACTGACAATCTGCGCACCGTCCCCGCGTCTGCTATTGCTGCTGTGGATGGAGCACCTCTGCGCATCGTCGTTGAAAAAGGCCTACCAGCTCCTGCCGATGTTGAAGGTCGCGCAGAACCGCGCGTCGTTGGATTGAATGGTGAGCCAGATCCAGCTCCAGTTGATGCTGCTAGTTGACGTGCTTCCCTGAGCACGTTCGCATCGATTCCTTTCGACGCTGTTGAAGGTGGCGCATCTCGGCGCCTCGTCACGACGGGAAATGCATCCACCCTAATCGGTGCTGTTGAAGGCGGCGCTCCCCTGCGCGTCGTCCTAGCGGGAATCGCTTCGACTCTTGTCGACGCTGTTGAAGGCGGCGCTCTCCTACGCGTTGTCCTAGAGGGAATCGCATCGACTCCTGTCGACGCTCTCTCCTCCGGCGTAGTGGAAGACGATATACCTCTGCGTGTCGTAGTAGTCGAAGACCCACCAGCTTTAGTTCCAGCTCCAGCTGCAGCTTCTGAAGACGGCTTCTGACTGCTTGATCTCGTTGCTGAAGGCATGATTTGACGGGTTGTCCTCGGAGAATTCCCTCGATCAATCATTTGTTGCTGAAACTCCTGGAGACGTGTCCGCTTTGCAGCAACCTTCGCCGTTGGTCCAGAAGATTTTCTTTTCGGCATTTTCGAGAATAATCCCGGATTTCGGCACCAAAATGTTATTGACTCGATTTAAAATTAGTTTAAATAAAAAACTTCGATTTGATAGGTTAATAGGTTTTATTAAAACAACTCTTTAACTTAACAACTTCTTTCTTTTACAATTCAGAAATGCGAATGCTCTGACGGCGCTCGTCTCCTCGACCTTTTAAAGCTTCAGAAAAAACAAAAAAATCAGAGAGCTTTATTTCTTTCTTTCTATAAAAAATTTGAAAAATCTGTTGATTCGGTTAGCAACGGTCTCCTCTATAGCCCACCGTCTGTGAATTAGCCTGGCTAACTTCACTCCGTGCCTCTCCAATTATCGAACACTTACATGTGTTCGGAGGAGAGGAAAAGGCGTTCCCGAACGACCCTTTGCGGTCGCCGTGATGCGGCTAACGTTGAGGTAACTTAAAATTTCCTCAACGTCGAGGAACTCGAATGCAACGAAAGGAACTTTTACTTTTCTTTCTCTATCTCTCTTTGATTTTCTTGCCTTTTCAAAATCGATTTATAAATATAAATGTGTCTTTAACATTTCCTCCCCCTCGTACAAACCTAAGGGTTTTGTACCCTTCCAAAACATACAAGTTTTCTAGTCGGACGTAATAGTTTTCCATTAGCAGTTTTGACTTCCGCAACTCGAGTTTCCCCATCTACTCCTGGAAACACACGAGTTATAACTCCTTTTCTCCACTGATTTCGATTTATAGTTTCATCTAAAATTAGTACTATATCTCCTTCTTTCAGAGACGAATCACTCTGGTGCCATTTCTTTCTTGGAATCAGTGAAGGAAGGTATTCTCTCAACTATCTTTTCCAAAACGCATCTACGAAATATTGACTCACTTTCCATTGTTTCCGAGTACATAAGCTTGTGACTCAAAATTTTCGAACCTCAATTCGCCAGAAGACGTGCCTAATAAAAAATGGTTCGGAGTTAACGCTTCTTCATCTCTCAGATCTAATGAAATGTGAGTCAATGGACGAGAGTTTATAGAATACTCGATTTCAGTAAAAATTGTTAACAAAACCTCCTTTGGAGCCTGTTCTTTTAAAACAACAGATAGTGCAGTTTTAGCTGAACGTATCAGCCTCTCCCACGCTCCACCCATATCAGAAGCTGCTGGAGGATTAAATTGCCATTCAATTTTATTTTTTCCTAAGAAATTTTGTACTTTTTCGCTTAATAATTCTTTAAAACTTTGATCTAATTCTTTTTTGCCGCTTTAAAATTAGTACCGTTATCTCTATAAATTTTTACTGGTACGCCTTTACGAGCAATAAATCTTTTTAGCGCCATTATAGTGGAATCTGAACTCAAAGAAGGCGCTATTTCAAATCCATGTACAATGCGCGAGTGGCTTAAAACTTACAAGGATGTAAAAAATCTGAAGAAGAGCAAAGTAAGAAACTTTTTTAATCTTACTTTAGATGAAGTGTCAATTCGTAAAAAGCTTGTGTGGAATGGAAAAAAAATGGAAGGATACGTTGATTTAGGAACAAATCTAGGTGAAAGTCATAGCGATAATGCTCCTTTAGCTACGAATGCGTTGTTTTACATGTTAGTATGCATAAATGGATATTTTAAAAGACCAGTATCGTTCTATTTAATAAACAGTTTAAGTGATAACGAAAAAAGTATTTTTACTCAATTTATTATAAATGAATGTTATCTAAATAATATCGAGATTTGCAATATCACATTTGACGGAGCTTCAAGCAATATTAGTATGGTTGAAAAATTAGGAGCTTGCATTTATAATAATAGATCTGCGGTCCACTTCAATTCTGCAAATTCGAAACGCATAACATTATGTTAGCGAGATCAGGCTACAGGGAGCGAAAATGAAACTACAAGAGCTTTATTATAAAATGTAATTGATAAGATTTATTGAACTAGAAATTACAATAAAAGCATCCCGACATGTGTTGGCTTAGACGGACCGATCTCAAGTGAATTCGAGATACTAAACTAGAGAGTGGGGAGGGATTAGAAGCGACCAAAGGAGGTACGCATGCGCAGAAAGACGCGAGGGAGTCTGAGAGCGTTGGGGCTTAGCTCGCTTATATTAATCGCGTTAACATTAATTATGTTTTGATCGACTGAGATTTTAACCGAAAAAGCTTTTATTTATTAATTAGGATTACAAGATTGTATTAAAAATATAAACAATACAAAACATTGAAAAAGAGATCAGTAGCATAAAGGTTTACTTTTAGAGGCTATAGATACAGATTTCTTATTTTTTAGCTCTCGGAACTTCCCGAGTTTTGTTACAATCGGTTTTCAGACAGGCAATCGAGATCATTGGCTATATGAAATCTTAACCAAGCGTATTTAATCTCAATAAAGCACTTCGAATCGGGCAAGATTTAGATTCAGCGAAATCAGTGGTTAGTTTTCTCCTGAACTTGTAGTATTGACTCGAGAGAATAAGCTGAGTAATCAACGTGGTTTATAACCGAGGCAAGTATATACATCGACGTTGTACACAACATAACTCTCGAAGAACTTTAGTTATATACTTCAGGTTCGGCGCGAGCTTTGCCATTTATCACGTCGCGGTTCGCACTGATTTTAGATTAATCGATCAAAAAATGGATCTTTTTTTATTTCAATTGCATTTTATAGACACTATTTTATTCAAGGTATAAATTTTTGCGCAAGCTGTCCCATTTCGGTGAAAAATTGGAAAACTTTATTCGCATTCGCTGTACGAAATAAAGTTGCACCAGGACGGATGCATTTTTTTATAATCTCGCGAGTGCTGAATTACGAATGAAATAAGTTAGTTTTAAAAAATTTTAATGATTCGAAAAAGTTGCTTTTATGATTTTGATTGTAGCAGTTATAAAAATCACACGCGAGATTCGTTCGGTTTTCGAATATTTATCAACCTCGAGGCCAGGAGATTGAATTATCGCTTGTTTTATAGAATTTATAAAAAAAAAATACTTAATAACGAAATACGAATATCGACGCGCGATACGCGCCTGAATTAGGTCTCTCAATCTGTGATCAATTATCTTCTACTGCACGTTAACTTTTTTAATTCAGATTAAACATTTAATCCGAGCCTTTATAAGTAATTCTCCTCAAGGCAAAAGAGGCAGTTGTTTGTTCGTTGCTTCATAAGTAACTCTCTTCAAGGAAAAAGCGGCAAATAAATAGAAGTAGAATTAAAAGTAGAATTTGTTGCCATCGAATCCCTTCAACAGCAGCCAATGCTACATTAGTACATCTGGTGACTGGGGTAGTGTTTATAAAACTCCACAGGGCTCATCGATGAAGTAGAGATCAATAAACCAACTTGGGCGTAATTCATGACTTGGATGTCAGATTTTTTCCTTATAAATGGACATTTGTTTTTGTATACGCAAAAATCGAATCTATCGGTAAGAAACTGATAAAGCATTGCACATTTTTATTATTATCAAAATATGGAAACTATATTCGACAAATTCATAAGCACGGAAATAATTTGTAGACCTAATATCTACAATTTATTTATATAAAATCTTTATTGCTTAATAAATAAACAATTTTCTAATTTATAATCGATATTTTACACAAACGCACTTATTTACTGTGTGTTGACTGTGCACAGCAATAAAAAAATCAGCGATATTTTATTGATGCTAAAATACACTTTACAAAAAATATGCTCTTGAAGTGACACAAGACTCTTAATTGCCATTATTATTGGAAAATATTTTAATCATAGACAATATGTTGGTAATATTTGTCGAATATCTACTCTATATATTCATAATAGCAGTTGCCCAATGCTTTAACAATATTTTGCCATGGATTCGATTTTTGCGCACTGAAATATAAAAATCATTTGAATAGATAATTTGATATAATGAACAGACATTCTTGTGTACAGGTGTAAAATACGTCAACAAACAGTATAACATATTTTTAGAATCAAAGCAATTAATATATCGACATTTTCTTGCTTTTCCAAGTGGAAAACAATACACAATAACGATGTCTTTAAAGTTTGACGAAACTATAGTATGTTTCTTTTAACTTCAGAATTTACTATTAAATACAAATTAGAATAATTATAACTAATTCTTGTTTATCTTCAGAATACAGAGAATTTCCGAATCGAAAATAATATTTTAACTGGTGCACAGTTCACATATGATCTAGATGCTAGTAATATAGGTAAAATTTTTTTGGATGCACTTAACAAGAAACCAAACAATATATCCCAGGTACACGTCTTTTAAGTTTTAATGATTTTTTGATTGACTTTAAAAACATAACCGCAGACAAATTTAAAAAATACTTCTATTTTGATTATTCGAGTAATAAATGTAGCAATAAATTTTAATAAACTTTTTACTTTGAGTTAACATTTTCAGTTAAAATTGAATTTGATGACTTTCAATGTATTAGTTTTTTTTGAGAAAAAAGATGACATATACTATATACTTGCATTGCACATTGTACAGATAGATGCAGATACCGGAAAACAGATCACTTATGCTGACATTAGAGATCGAAGTGTGCGCTGTGCCATTTGGTTAAAAAAACAAGGAATTCGTAGTGATGATATAATAACACTTTGTTCCGACAATCACTTGGATGCGTGCGTTCCAATACTTGCATCATTGTATAATGGGTTTATTTTTAACCCTTGGGGCACTGAAATAAATCTGAGTAATAATTATATATATTTTTAATTAAATTAATTAAAAGTAAAGTCAAAATGCAACTTTGCAAATATTAGTTATAGCGACATTAAGCGAAGGATATCTAACGCCACGTTTGGCATCATTTAAATATAATTTAAGAGTACAAAAACCATTTCGAAATTTTAGCAACGGCACAACGTTTAATGCAAGTATACAAGCCCAAAATTATCTTTGCTAGTGAAAACAAAGTCGAAATTCTTTATGCGGCTGCAAAATTGGAAAATGTACACTCAGAAAAAAATTTCATTGAATCAATGAATCGTTAATCATATAGTGGCAATTAGATATTTGATCGTTTGAAATACATTATTATTTGAATCAAATATGATTTTATTAGGTCAAAAAATAAAGAATTGATCAAAT
>UCOL01005122.1:0-12546 GCA_900474335.1 Ormyrus nitidulus
CGCTCGAGATGATAAAACTTGATGTATATTATATATATATGTAGTAAAATACTAAAAGTGCTGAGTCACGATTTCGAAGACCGGAGAAAAACATCGAATTAATATTAGGTAGACGATTATTATGCATGAAATTTAATATCGTTCATTAAGTAATCAAATAAAGTTTATATTTAAATGATTAAGTTAATAAATGTGTATTCGCAAAAGAGTTGTTAAATCTTTTTACTTTTGTATCGTTCGCCTTTACAATATTTGCCGTCAACCTAACAAACGCAAGAGCGAAACAAATAATGAATCCCCAGCTTATTCTAATCCGAAAACAAACGGCAGCACAATGGAAATCGGGCTTGCCCAACTTAATCATTCACTCTCGCAAGAGCAAACGCCCAACGCAAGCGCGAAAAATGAAAAGCTCGAAGGGTCTCTCTCTAACTTAACTCTCCCGCTGCGCAGTTAATCGAAATGTCTCTCGCAGACTTCCGCCCAGCGATTCTTCGCTCAGGGGGTCAGCGGTACTTCCGCTCCCTCTTTTCACACTCGCGACAAAAAGGAGAAAAAACGCGGCCGCCGGAAACGCCTCCGCGTATCGAAGTAATTGGATAAGCCGCGATCCGCATCGCTTGTCATTGAGGCTCCGAACAAGCGGTCTTAATTTTTCGCGCCGAAAATTGTAGCCAACGCTCGACGCGTGCCTCGAGAGGCTTTTTGTTGGAGATCGATGTGCTCCGCTGGCGAATGGAGGCTTTTTCCGAGGGTGAGAAGAGACGCGATTTACATAAAGCCGCGTTAGAGAGTGACGCGAGGGAGATGTTTGCCGGAGCCGAGGGTTCTTGTGAGTGACTGATTTCGTAACGAGCTTTGTGAAAATATCAACATTTTTCGGAGATAAACTTCATGTTTACACATAATTTTCCATTTTTAGGAAGTTTGTCAAGATTCTATTATGTATATTTTTTGTTTAACTTTTTTTCTGTATGTTAGAGAGAAAACATTTTCAAATTTTATGAGTTTTAGTAAATATTTGATATTTATACTCATAATTAATAAATTTCTTTCTTGTTAGTCATAAGATACTATTATTTTTATTAAAATTATTCGCTTATTGCAACGAAAATCATGTAGACTGCATGTATATAGTCATGCAATTAAAGTCCTATCAATTTATTTAATTATACTCAGAAGTCCCTATCTATTCTAATAACTTTATTGACTAAAGCGATTAAAACTTTATCATAATTAAGGAACTTGATAGCAATAGTGCAAAATAAATGAAATACTAGTCTTTTATTTTAACCATCAATTGACCGTTACTAAAATATAATTACACACTGCAGTTTAAGTGCGGTGAATAATGTTATTCTATCTAAAAATAAAGTTAACCTTTATTACGACGACTTAATTTGCCTATACAAAGCAATGTTCACAAACTAAAAACTATATTGACTTGGGTGCAGTTAAAATTCTTTCCTAGGACCCGAGGCAATAAAGTCAAAGAAAATTAGGAAGCAATTCGGTGTATTGGATTAATATCGGATTAGCGTGGCAGCACTCCCGAGCATGAGCTCCCGCCAACTTGACGGCGGCGGCGCGTCTCCACCCTGTTAGCTTCTAACGAGGTCCGACTTAGTCGCCGCCCGGGGAAGCCTTTATCGCGTTTTCTTTTCCCCGCGCGGACCCTCCTGCACGCGAGGATTAGCGCCGCGAACGTCGGTGCACTCCTTTTTTACCGGCTACACTGGCAATCGCCGAGTGCTCCTGCAGGCAAGCTCTGATGGGTTATTAGGAGCTATTGTGCTTTACGTTATCTCCGGAGAAAGTAGAGGGTATTTCTTTTTTCAAAGGTTAGTAACATGCCTTTTTCCTAACAATTCCAGTATAAATTATTATTACAATATTTTTGCTTCGAAACGTACGTTTAATTAGTGTAATATTAAAAACGCTCATCCTGTTTTAAAGTTTAATCAAAGTATCTTGTTACTACCATTCTTATGCTATAATTTTATATTTTACGCCGCATATTAGATTATAGTTCATGGCACTTATAATGGCAACAAAGTTTCCATTAAAAAATAATAAGTTTATATATAATAAAAGAATATAAAATTCATTTCTGCAAATGAAGTATATATCGGAATTAAAATTTTATTTGCCCTAATAAATCTTTGTGAACGTAAAACATGTGTAATATAAAACATTTTATATAAATCAGTGGCATATAAAGGTTAAGAAAAAATTGAAACTTTATTGAAAAAAAATGAAATATTACAATTAAAAAATTTAGTTCCCCTACTTTAAATTACATTTACACAAAACTAATTCTTTAAAAATATTAAAACTACACTTATTACTACAGCCCAGCTAAACATTTAAGCGAAAATCAGTTTGAAAAGCCAAACCCGGGCATCTTAATTACCCATCTGACATCACCATCAAACTCTCGGCTCGAGACAAGCAACGCCTTGCTTTTCCCCAGCACAAATACGCCTCGTAAACTAGCATCACCGAAAAATGTTTAATCATCGCTCGGAGAGTCTGAGCCGAGAGAGAGCGAGAGAGAGAGAAAGAGAGAGAAACTCGCTCGCTCGGCTTAGCTCGTTACCAGGGCGTCGTCGTCGCTCGCGGAGAATTTCCTTTGCCTCGTTTCATTCTTCTCGAGAAATTGAAATGTCACAAGGCCCCTTTCTCCCCGAGTGTCCTATTAAGAGGGAAACCTCGAGCGCGAGCACAATCTTAGTTAAGTTCATAGGCGAATTGCTTCGAGTCTCGCTACGCTACAGGAGGGAGGGGGGCAACGACGCCTTCAAACGAAAGAACACGAGAAAATCGAGGCTCTGGAGGAGAGAGACGAGAACGCATTTACGTATATATACAACGGCAGGCAAGTCATCCGCGAGGGGAAGGAGATCACTTCAGCCATTTCCTTTTCGGTGCTTTTCCTCTCCTCAAAGTGGGTCCACTTCGCGAGGCCGCATTGTTAGGATGCCGAGCGTTTTTTTGCCCGCTTTTACGCGCTTTTTGCGAGAGGCGAAGATTGCGCCGAGGAGGTTTTGAAGTTACAAAGTATGCTGTTAGACTTTAATTGAAGCTTTGCATCATCGTCTTTCTGTTAATAGAACATTGTCCGGTGTAAATGCCTTCTCTTGACAAAAGAGGAAATAATTAATTTCTAGTAAATATTAAAGCATTTCACCATTTCATAAACATTATTGAAATCTAATTTTGAATAATGTATTATACATAACAATATAAGCTTTCTGTGTCATATTACGTGTTTTTCGCTTTGGCTCATCTACGTGTAGAACTCGAAAGGAACTGACAAACCTATTTCTGATTCTAATTTGAATCTTGTCAAAATTTCCAAGACGGATTCTCGACAAATAAATATTTTTAATTTATTAAATGCGCGCTAATTATAAAGTATTCAGACGTTATTGTTGCTCATCCGTTTCATTCTCGAAAAGAAGAAAAGTCGCCTTCACCGATGACTCGACGATTCTGCACTGTCTAAACGTCAATTAAACAAAAAATGTGCCGGACCTCGGAGAGGCATTCAGATCCGAAATAGCAGCAGTGCCTCGTTATGTTCCGAGCCGAGAGCTGCTTATAAGGCACCTCTAAGCGATGTGATATAAGGGTGGCTCTTACGAGACCCGCGAGAAGAGAAGCTGTCAAAGACTTTTTGAAAAAAGAGAGAGGAGGGAAAAAAGTCGGGCCCCGGAAATACGTCTTTGAAATTTTAATGAAAGCGTTTCAGAACGATTGAGGTTAAGTAGTACCTTATCTAACTTCAAAAGATCGTTTAATTGCAAACGCAAAACATAAATTTTTAATGTCCTTTTCTTAGTCTTAGCTGAGACTGGACCTTTCGACGACATCTTCGTTTTCTTGAAATAAGATTGAAGAAAGATTCTTTCAGATATTTTAAGGCATCAAGCTAAGCTAAATTAATCGCAAAAGAAACTAAGAAAATTATGCTCATGCAGTTGAATTTCGATTTTATTTATTTTCAGTTAATAATAAACATATATGTATATATAAAGTTAACCGCCTACTACTCAATGTTCAATTATGCCAAATCATTAATATTCTAGTGAATAGGTAAACATTATTCATTATTCATTCATAAATTAGTATTCAAACATTGATTAGAGTGAGCGTTATTATTAGATAATAACTTCTGTAATTAATAATCATTTACTCTCGAATTCAGGTATTACTCGCGGAAATTCAGCAGGCACAAAATTCAATCCCCAAGTTTTTTCGCTTCCAAAAAGGAAGTATCATAACAGCGCATCGTATTACAGCTCGCGAGCGCAACAATGCTTCTATCAAAAATTCTACAACGCGAAGCGAGAACGAAATAAAAAAAAGAGGCTGCAAACGAGGAGGAAAGAGAGACAAGATTCGTCTCAAGAACAAGAATCCTGTCAACACATTCAGCGCAAATAAGCACACGAAACTAAGTTGACGAGGCCTCGGCTGCTCGGTCTCTCTCGTCTTTTCAGCGACGATAACCAAAACAATCTGAAAAGATGACTCGATCTCGCATTGTGGCTCTCGCGAGAATGAGCGTCGAGTTTCAGCCGAGATCTCGCTCTGCTCCCCCTTTGGCAACGACTCGCTCTCTCTTTCTCTCTCTCTCTCTCTTTCTCCCCCCTGGGAGAGAAAAGTAAAACTCGCGTACAAAATGGCCGTCGCGTCTCGGCGGCACGGCTTCGTACTACTTGCGCGTCGGGGGAAAAGTGCGTGCGCTTCGAATGATCTGTTTCGATCATGGAGATAAGTTTTAACCTTCCTGGAGGGGATTCGTTACTTCATTTAGAGCTTGCTCAGTTAGTTCACTACAACATCACGATATTATCGCTCGTTTCTGCATAGAGTAAAACAATTCCCTTCAATATGTATCATTATAAATATTTCATGAAATTTAAAGCAATTTGATAATTCAGACAAAATAATATCAAAAGATTTGATAAAACCCACTCTCATCATTACGAGTGTTTTATAAATAAAATGCTCAGGCGTTGTTGATAATATATAAGCTGAGCCCTACATTTTTTTAAATCTCTTTAAAATTCGCCTTAATTTCTTTTGATTCTGTTACTTATTATAATAAATCTGCGATATTACAATAAACATCGAAACTCGTGTTTTATTTGATTTGTAAAATAGAAGACCATGGGATTTTTGTTACTACCAGTTTTTACTTTAAAATTCAGGAAAACATATAAATAAGAAGGATACAAAAATAATGAATCATTTAACCAAGAAAATTAATTCTACTTTTTCTCAATATTAAAATCCAAAAGTAATTGAAATAAACTTTATCTTTCTTTTTCCAAAGAATTCTCGCAAAAACAACTCCAATATCTTTACTATGAAGCTCGAAAACATGAAATTACTTCTATTCCAAAAACAAGCTGCCAGAGAGAAGTTCCCACCAAGAGCGCTCAGGTCTTGCAAACCGATCCGCCAACGGTCCGAAAATATGGGTTAACCATCTCCACAAACATCTCGGCAAAGAAAGCTCGCGTGCAGGCAGGCAGGCTTGGCACGGCGGCGTCTGTCGTAAAGCGTGCCGGTAATTCGATTTGCCGTCGCGGCCGTCTCGCGGAATCAGCGCACACTGAATTCTGGCCCGCGCCGCGGTGTCGCGACGCGTCGGAACGCTGCCAGTCTTTGGTATATAGCACGAAAAAATCCTTTTATAACCATTTTATGCACTGGACGCTGGGCTTGGAAAAACGGATGCGTGCTGTGGGCTGGAAGGGTGCGGTAATGGGGATGTTAAGTTCGAAGGTTCGGGCTGCTTTTTGATTGTGCATATTATCTACTATGGAGATATGCTTTTCGAAGATTGCACTTTATTTCAAATAGACTATAATAAAAAAGAAGACTTTTGCTGAATCCAAATTGAGAACTATAGGAAGATATTTTTCTTCATTCTTATTCAATTCGAAGAATTCAAAATAAATCGTCAAATCACAATAAGAAGATATATACTGTATTTAATAAGGTTAAAGTCACGACTATTAATTTGTTTAATTCTATATATAATGCCTCTATTTCAGATAAAATTTAACCGCTTTCCATGCCAATCTTGACCATTTAAACAACGAACTGGAGTAACTGAAAAAACTCTTAAAAAATCTCGAGAAATCTCTCGGCATCTCAAGTGCAACCTCCCATCTTCTCCATCTGACCCTCTTTTTCTTCCCTCGAACAAGCTCCCAGCCAGAGACATACCGAAGCAGCCTCTCGCAGCGGAGCGTCGATCCTCGGGCGAGCGCCGACTCGCATCCGACTTGGGAAAGGGTAATGGCGCGTAAACTGCTCAAATGACCCGCGAATTCGCCTCGCTCGCGCAGCCGCCATGTTTATGTTTAGCGGCGGCCGCGAGCGAAAATTATAACGGCGAGCGGCCGCTTTATGCTAATCCGCTGCGTGAAAAATCGTCCGTCTTCTCTAATATCAAGTCGACCGCGCTGCTGGGCTTTTAATGATCGTCCGCCGTCGTTTACGACTTTTTAAATAATTGTAGCTTCAGTGCTGAGTTTTATTTGTGCTCTCGATATTAGTTTTTATTGAGTTTCTTTTATAGGGAGCTCCAGATAGTGGACAAAAGTTTATTGACTGATTTTAACGATCGTTTCGTTTTGAGGAATCCAGATGCGAGAGGAAGGCATTTTCCAAATGTTTCTTTGAACGATCTTTTGACTTGCAATGACGCATCTAATTATAGATCAATTGACTACTTTGGACCCTATAATTTCAATAATTTAAAGCATACCTCCATGAAGAAGTAAAAATCTCGCACGATCATGAAATTTGATTATGGATTAAGGGTAGATTCTCTAAAAAATATGAATCGCAGTATTTATAATTGGTTAAAGAATATTTTGACACGTAGATACCAATTATTTCTGACTGGTTATTACGGCTTATAAAGAAAACTGGAATATATTTAATCCATTTCTAAGATTTGTAATTTAATGCAACGGTTTCTTTAAAAAATCCATTTTTATACCACCTCGAAGTCAATTCGTAAAACTAATATAAGTAAAATTTAGATTTTATAAAAGCAGCAATAATTAGACACAAAATTTCGTACGTACTAAGCCAATAAGTCACTAAGCAAATATCCTAATCATTTTAAATTTTCGCGCTTCTAAGACAAAGCAACAGCGGTTTTTTCGGTCTAATAAGTCTTTTCCCGAGCATTCCAGAATTATGGAGAGAATGCGTTCTGCATCGCAGTGACGGGGCATTTTTCCTCGAAAAAGGTGCGCACTCTGGGGAATAAGAAGTGGACGTTCTTTCATGCTTTGCTCTGGATAAACATGACCGACGCCTCAAATTAGCCCCCGGCGAACAGCAGAATAAATATTTTTATGTGTAACAATCGTCAGAAGATTACGCTGCGCCTGAGACGAACTTCAAAATGGTATCCGAGTTTTTGCTGAATTGGATGAGATGGTTGGTTGTTTTTGCGCTGGAATAATAAGGAGGATAAAGACTTCTTTTGGGAGGGATGATGGTGCATTGTTGGCCGATGAAGATGATAATAGCAGGAATTGACTTTTGGAGAATTGATATGGGTAGTGTGGATATTGTGTGTATTTTGAAAATATAAGTATAAATCAAGTGTTAAGTGAGTAGAATGTTTTTTCAAGTCATGCTGTCTGTTTTAGGTATTTGGATTGAATAATTATTCATTGACTAAATCATTTTTATGGGAATATATTTAAATTGATCAAAGTAATATTTGTCAATAGTAACAAGGCATGAAAAAAAAAAAAAAAAAAAAAACAAGTACGCGCACCGAAAAAACTCCGATTGAAAAGAACGAGGTCCATCCCCAACTTGGCACTCTGTCCATCAAAAAATCCATCCATCAAAGCCCTCTGACCTTTGACTCGATCACTCCATCACTCTTCAGCAGCGAATCCAAAGCCCGCAGGCGGATAATAACCGCGCCTTGCGGCACATCAAGGGCGGCCAGCACTGTACACAGCAGCCTCGGTGGAAATTCGGCGGCCGGCAGCGGCGATATTGATTTTGTCTTTTGGCGAAGCGAGCGCGCGCGCACACACACACACACACACACACACACACACACACTTGTCTGCGTACGTATAGGTAGGAAGGGCTGCGCGTTTGAAAAGCACCGGTGGCTCTGCGGCGACGGCAGCGGCGCGCTTCCTCGCCTGGGATAAAGAGCGACAAAGCTGGCGCGTTGCATTAAACACTCGCTTTTCTGTTATCTGCCCGAGCGCTTTTTCTCTTTCGAATGTGGTGAGCTTGCGCTGGGCTTTTACCTTTAGCGGGGGAGAGGAACCTACAAGGAGAGCTGTAATTGGACGGCTGCGGTTCCGAGTTTTCGCCCGGTTGATTTTATGTTAATTTTCGGGGGCTTGTTCGCGGCCAAATGGATTAAGTTGTTTTCGAAAATGCCGAGTGCTTTGTGCCAACTCTTTGGTTATTTTCTTAAATCCACAAGGTTTTAGTAATTTAATAAAAATTCTCATGTTTTCATTATTTTTACTAGAATATAATAATTTTTTTTAATAAAATTCATTGTATTTATTACACAATTAACTTACGGATATTATTACCGTTAACTCTGAATAATTGAAAACTACACGACACTAATTAAGATAAGCTACTCTTCTCGAGCCAAAAACTATACACCGCGCAAGAAGAGGGTGCAGCATAAACGCTCCATCGTCTCAAAAACAACCAGCGTCGACGGCAGCACTAATGAAATCATTAAAAAAACTTCAGGGGCGGCAGCTACGCAAAATGAAATTTCGACTTGAAAGCAGAACGGGCTGGTACGCAAAAAGGGGGAGCAAAAAAGCACGCACGGCCGCATCTTCTACATTGATCGAGGCTGAAAAATCCGGAGCTTTGTGCGAAAGCTCGTCTTTTCGCGGCATAAAAGGAGGAGCGGAGCTTAGAACGCGCTGCCGATTTTTCTTGCGTCGCTGCTGTTTTTTGTGCGGGCTGCGGAGCCGTGTTTATTGGAGCGCAGCTGCGCGATTGCGCGTGCAGGCGTTCCTTTTCGACGAGTGTTATTGGACGGCTGCTGATAGAGCGTTTGCTGTTGGCTTTCCTTGTTTTTTGCTAGCGATCTTTTCAAATCGGCCGAAATTGGACTTTCTTTGCTCGGGATTTAGACAACGTGTGCTTCGCTATTTTTCTGGGGTATTGCATTCTTTTTTGCATGTTTTATTTAAGTTTCTGCACTGCTGAAACAAACTTTTTTCATCTGTTTTCTTCTCAGAAGAAGAAGTAGTATGCAGAAAGTATAAATCTATTAGTTTAGATGAATTAAAATGAAAAATTGAATAGGCTACTTTCTACTCTGTTTCTGAATAGACGATATACTGATAAATCTGCTTTTTAACAAAAAATTAACTTTACATTTGCAGCATAATTTTTATAAAATTGTATATAATAAACTACATAAATCAGTGTAAGGAGATTCAATTGAAACAAGGTTTAATCCGATTAACGAGAAACATAACAACAGCCCAAAGCTCCAGCGAAGAAAAATACATCCACCGGCCAAGTCGTCTCAACTCAGCCGCTCAATGGACCACTTAGCGCTCGATCGTGGTCGAAATCGAATTAAAATCGAATTACCTCCGCGTGCGGGGTCGGTGATTCAGCGTGGAAGCAGGTCCGGATCATCGTCCCTAGGCGCTGCGACGCAAAGCCATCGCCTCGTGAGTACACAATGGGGTGTATCCGATGTTCGGCGCCGCTCGACTTTCCCTCATGAATTTTCTATCGCCAGAGCTTGGCCTGGTGGAGCGGAGCACACGTGACCCCGCATGGACCTGTCGATTTTCCCACTAAGGGGAGAGAGTGTCAAAGTCGCCGGGCAGGGAGAAGAAGCTCGATGTAAGCGGTGCTTGTGAATTATTTATTCTTACAGAGGAATGCTTAGTTTCCTCTGCCGTTTCCTCTGCTCATACAATTCTTATATCTTTGACATCTTTATAAAATAAATTATACTTTTAAATTTTGAAAAAACTTTCACTTTTTAATTGTACTTGCCTGCTTAATATTCTCCTGTACTTCAATATTTTATTATTGAAGAGTACTGTATACTGTCATTTAAAGAGCGTATTATCCGTTTTAGATAGCCAACTTTTTACTGACAATTAATCATCAATCTTTCTCTGAATTAGATTTCATTATTCAAAATTGATAATCGGAACTTCAATACTGCACATTATCCAATTAAAAGATTATTAAAAATTCTGATATTTGTGATGTTAATATTTATTGCATGCCAAATTATCCTCACAAAAGAAATAGTGCCTCTCCATCTTCCGTATCTCATTGTCAAAAGCAACTAATCGCTAATAAATTCTTCACGGCAAAGCTCCCAATAAAGCAGCGGCTTTACACTCGTCCTAATCCCTTCGACACTCCAAACCTGCGGCACATCATACAAAGCTGACTGGCCGGTCGTTCCCCTCCGGACCGACGCATCAATTATTTATATTAAACAGCCGGCCGTTGACTCGTGACGGCGGGCGTCAGGTCCTGCACAAAGTGGCTTGCGCGGATCGATTCACGACGGAATTCGTTTGATAGCCTTCGTTTAAAGCGCGACTATTTTCTAAGGGAGTATCTGCCTTTGTGCCGAGTTTATAAAGTTATGTAAGTGAATGAGGATGTGGCAGGGAGGAAGCGAATATTTTCGCTGGAATCCGAGGACGGAGTGGGCCAAATTTTATGGATATCGATGGAAAATTAAGCATTTAGAGTGCAGCTGAATTTTATATATTATGGAGATTATATTTCACTGCGGCTGATGATTTATGATTTTTTTCAAGTTGACGTTGAAACAGTTTTGGAATATTAGACGATGTGTTCAAGTTGATGGTTATAATATTCATATAGATGATTACTTTCATGAAATATGTTTAATTTTAAAAACTCGACAAAATATCTTTTACTTAATAATCAAGAATCGGAATTTTTTCTTGCTGTTCCACCTTCAGCAAAGAAGGCCTTTAAAAGGGAAAACAGAAGTAAATCCAATTAGCCGAACTCTAAAAATCAATTGCGAATGAAAGTCAATTAAACATCCCCGGCAGATTAAGAGCCGACTTGCCAAGAAAGAAAGCAACCGTCTCACAGGCGCAGCGGCAATCTGGGCGTACCGCGATTGTCAGCGGCCGCTTATAAATTCTAATAAACCGCTCCGCTCGACGCGTGCGGGAATTGTGACTCTGCCAGTAGCAGACATAAATCTCTCTAACCGAATTAACGAGAATCATGGAGCGACGAGTGCGGCCACGCCCCGAGTGAGCACACGCGTGTTTGTGCCGATGACCGGCAGCGGACTCTGCATGCCCATCTTTTTACCGGCAAAAACGCGAGTTTCATTTATGTCGATAATCGGGATTAATGCTGCTGGGAAATTTCATCGCTGTTGCGCTGATTTCCTACTTGGAGAGTTGTAAGGAAGTCTCGTTTTGTAAATCTGCTCTCTTAATTTAAAATAGTGGAAAGCGCGCAATTTTTTCTGAAATAAAAAAGATTATCGCTGTTATAAAGTTTGAGAATAGTTTTTTATGGAAATTTAAAAAACTGTACATTTTAATCAAAAGAATTTACACATAACTTTTAAAAACCCGCTGCCAATTCATTGGCATGTAGCTTTCTCCAAATTAATTTATCATTCCTAATTTATAGTAATAGATTAAAATGTAAAATATATTTTAACATACGGGTGCGTAAAATTCGATTTTACGCATTTTGGAATGTTTTAAAATCGTTTTTACGACCCTTATATAAAAAAATATTGTTCGATAAACGTAACAAATATGATTTTCAGTATACATAGTTATAGTCTATTGGCCGAAAAAAATTGCAATTTGCGGACATGTATACGCGAAAATGGCATTCTGTGTCCCCAATACCAGGACACAAAACCGAATTACGCGGCTAATTATACTGAAAAATAATGTTCATAACACGTCCGCATTTTGCGGACTTGTGATGAAAAATACTATTATCAATTAGCTTTTTAGTAAAAAGTTGAAAACTGAAAAAAATGAGTTTTCTATGTCCAACGATTACGGGAGTAAAAAGGTTTCAAGTATTTTTAAATTTTGGGAAAAGATTGATTTTTTGTATATTTCGGTCGAGTTCGTTGCGCAGCTTATTAGGTCCAAAGTGAGTTCGAAGTCCGAATTAATTTCCTCTTCGCTCTTACTGATCGAGCCATGGAAAACCCCACCCCACCGAGAGAGGTTCACGAGCCAGAACCGCAACAGCCCACTTTTTTAGTCGGGTATGAGCTCCCCCCTTATCACCGAAAAATCCGGCATATTTCTTTAAAAAATGCCTCCGAAAATTTCGGACTGACGGGGATTCGAACCCTAAGCAATATTTGTCTTGGGAGGCAAGAACCTTACCGCTTGAGTCAAACAGCGATTTTTTTATTAAATCATTAAGGGGATCTCGGACTGGTTCGTCACAATACATGTAACTTTACAGCACGGCCCATCTGGCTTATGT
>UCOL01005123.1:0-12545 GCA_900474335.1 Ormyrus nitidulus
CAGATTCTATTAAATCAATGACAGTATCATTGAAGTATTAGAATATCAGTTAACTCAACTAAATTTTTTTCTCAGTGCAGTTCCTCAAATTCGACGCTTTTCCTGGCTTCTGGCTAAAACTGGAGCTCGAATAATCGTCTATATTTGTAATTTATAATTCAATGATCAGTACTTTTCTATATAACCCGTAAATGTAGGTTGACGTAGGCTCTTTTTTATTTTTGGCTGCATAAAACTTTTCGTTTCTACGCGAAATATTAAATTTCCTTTTGAATATCAAAGCCTTCTATTATTAACAAGCAGTTCGTTTTTTCTTCCTTTTAACATGCTTGAATGTACGTCAATAAACCTTGAGGAACGGATACAAATTTTTACTACGTTCACTCGATGGCAAAGAATAACATCGAGCCGGCAGATTCGATCCACACAACATATTGATTACCCGTCTTCATTATTGCAGTGAAATTTCATGCAAGCCTCGAAGGTCCCCAGTATATAATATTCTTTTATACATCTGACGAGGTGTCGAATGGCAGCGCAACGTCGCGCAATTATACTTATATAAAAGAATACACCCTTTCACCCTTTTTCGGCGAGCGCGCGGCGCAGGCAAGATCGACAAAAATCCGATTACTATATATTCGAGCTTCTTAATATAGACGCGCGTCGTTACGTCAGGGAAAAGTTTGATCTTTTATTTTATGCGTCGCGTCGCGCGCCTACGTAATGCGGATTGCGCTTCTCTCTCGATCAGTTGTGCAAATGTCATTATTCCGTTGCATTCAATTTCGGGGAGGGAAATTAAAATAAAGCTGACGAGACCGAGCGTCCCCGAATAATATCGATATACGCAGGTACGTTTGATTTGGTTTGAGCCTGGCGAGTATAGCTGCTTTGTTTTTTTCGAAGAAAGAAAGTTGCCGTTGCGCGTTTAATAACAAAACGCGTCTTCCGTTTTAGCGATGGCTTTCGCTAATCCATTGTATAATGATTTATGCAATGTATAGAATAACGTTAACTCTTAATTAAAAGACGTTTACACTTCGTATTTGAACGGAGGAGAAAAGCTGTTGTGTTATATATGCATCCGTTGAGTCAGTATATAAAAAATAAATATTTGGTAATAGATTTCTAGGAAGTTTAAGTTTACCTTCGAAATTCTAACTTGGCCGCGCGTCAAGTGGAACAATGATTTATGAATAAGACGTCGGCTTTCCCTTGTTTCACTAATTCAAAACGTATTCTATATATTCTTTCCAATTCAAAGCAAAGCGTTGAAATAATTAATTTATCGCTCGCGCCTAAATATACTCAACAAACTCGATATTTTCACTATACGCCACCGCAACCGTCGCCAAAAGCAAACCCCCCCGTCCCAGTCCGCGGAGCATCTGTCGAAAGGTTGAAAAACCTCTCGCTTCACACAAACGGCCAGGTGAATCAGCCCGGTTCCTTTGCTCGAAGCTCGAGCTTGGCGTATGAGTCAGCTCTGGCGGCTCGGCGCGAGGGAGAGATCATCTCGGGTTCGCGTGTCGCACGACACGACGCGCGTATATAAGGTGCGCGCTGCTCGCTCGGGCGCGCGATCGCGTGCGCGCGACGCATTAGGGCTCGCGGCGCGGGCGCCTCCGCGAATTACCGCGCGCTCGATTTTTGCCTACAGTCTCGACTCCGCGCGCTTTTCGGTGCACGGGGAGGACGACGACGAAGTTCTCCTCGCGGCTAATGGGTCGTTAGACCGGCAATGCGATAAGTGGATCGGACGTAAATATTTGGCTCGTTTTTTCAGCTTTTTGACGACGCCCGCTGGAAATGCTGGCGTTCGATATGAATTTATATAGATTTAGGGGGTTTGTAATTGTTTAAACAGAAAATGCGCTGGCGTGGCGTACATTTTTTTACGGTAAAATTAATTTTTTCACGTAAAAGGAACATACTTCTCTAACAAAGACGAATAAAAATTCAAATTTAATCGTAAATCCCTCCAAATCCTCATTGCATATCACAAAAGTCTGCAAAATGAAATCGCAGCCGCGGTGCTCTCTGCTCCTTCCTCTCCTAATCAAGAAGCTCTTAACGTGCAGTCAGCAAAACGAAAAAGCGAAGAAGCCGCGAGTCTATATACATCGATACCGAACAAATCGCGGCCCCCATCTCCGGGATGGATTACTATAAAGGCTTATAACTGGTGCGGCGGTGTACGCAATTAGAATGGGATCGCAGTTGCCATGGACCGACGACGACGACGACGACGACGCGATATTGATTCTCGATAAGTCCGGTCCGCCGCCGCCGCCGCTTTTGCACCCTCGGCCTCGTATCTCTTTCGCGTCTGGAGGATAGCGCGCGCAACTCGTTGACTAAAGGCGCGACAGCTTGATTTCGAGACTTAAGGAAGGGGGGGGGGGGGGGGGGAGGAGGAGAGTTGGCCCAGCAACGGCCGAGTGCCGCTGAACTCTTTCCGAGCCGCCGCCGCCGCTACTCTGCTCTATTTCGATCGCCGCGGCGACCGCTTAGTTGAAAAATTGCGGAGCAACGAGATGGCCCATTGTGTCGACGGACGTCTTCGCTTTGAGCTTTTCGATTTTTCGCCTTTGATCCTCGGCGGTTTGTCGGCCCGCGCCGCCGCACGAACTTTGGAGTGCATTGCAATTTGTCGGCGTTTATTTTTTGACGATATAAATAATATTTAAACGTTGTACATAGTAATTGCATTTATTGATATATCCATTTTATAAAAGACATTTTTTTATTATGATTATAATGTTTTAAACAAAATATCCTAAAGTATGTACTTGACCCACATTCTTCGTCACATTTGTTTGATATGCAAGATACACATTGGATCTCTTATATAAAGCTTTCAATAAAATGCAAACAGAATTTAAGTTTTAAATTCCAGTGAAAAATACTTTTGATGAAATTGATAATGAATACAAGAATATAGTCGAATTTTGTATTAAAATTGTATGAAATACAAATAGTAGAAAAAGTTTCTGCTGTTATTGATTTAATACACTCATACAATATTGATAAAGTGTAATTATTTGGCTTATAGAACGTCTTTTTATATACCAGTAGTTAATTCTTTATATTCTAATTTTTCAAGTCAACGTTTTCTTGTGCATTAGTCACAAATTTAATAAAACTCTGGTTATTATAAGCAATGATAATTTCTACGAAGCACTGCTAAATTGTTATCAAGCAATTTAGCACAGAGTAAATTTTCCAATCTAGATCAATTTTCTTTTAAAGCTTCATTGTACAACTCAAAAAATAATCTAATATTCGATTCCTGAGATTTATTAACGATAAAGCCTTGAAGAACATTCAATTCATTGCATAAATTAAAGCTAATTAAAACTCGACAGAGTTTAAATTTTGAAATTAAACGCACTACCAGAATGCAAGTAAAATAATAAATTGCTATTCCGACAACGCATTGCACTATATTGATCTTCCAGTATTACTCTAATTCTCGAGAAATATTATACAAATAGCCAGCTAATACAGACGACCGAAAGCGGATGAATGCGAATAAGCTTCTGACATACTTTCGCGAAACTTTGTCTAAAACGCGAGATGTGTATTGCTCGAGCAATGCTTTGCCTTCGAAGTTCCAGCATCGTCACACAGTTACTCGATTCAGCCGGAGCTTCTGCCGAGATTAAACGCGACTTGGCGAGAAAATTAACTATTCCCGCGTAACATCACCACTCTATAAGGCCGTAAGTCCATTTGGCATTTGTTAATCCTTTCTGTTAAACCTGCCTTATTTATAAGAGAAAAAAGTGTTCTTTCATTTATGCATCATTTCCATCGTAACCAGGCCATCAAAGACTTAAAATTCAGCAGTTTGTCAATAACCTAATGCATCCTGCAGCCTCCATCAGTCCCAATTGTAAATAAATAAGCCGGCAAAATGGAACGATCCCAATCCCATACCGTTGAAGCGCAAAAAGTGGATGAACGCGCCCGAATCCCAAATAAAAGGGAGAAAGAGAGCTTCGCTTCATCAGCTCGGGAGGTTAATCCGGCCGAACTAATTATCCATTAGCGAATCGAGCGGCCGGCCGAATTCCCGAAGCGAACGGCGCGCGCGACGCGCGTCATTAGCCGCGCGCAAACGACTCGGGGCAGAATTTTCTCTCCGCCGCGCGCCAATTTCGAATTCGAATTCCGGTCGCGCGATGCGTTAATGCGTTACGCGAACGGCGTCACGGGACGGAGGAAACTTATTGTCGGAGAGAGGAAAAAGGCCGAGCGGTTACGCGGCTCCGGCGGCGGGAGTCTTTTTGTTGAAAGGGGGATATCGGTCTACTGAGGAAATGGGATTAGGATTTTGATAGTGAAAGTTTGAGCTGACATTATCGTCGCGCGAAGCCGCGGAATTTCGTTCCTTCGTCGAATTTTTCGGAGTGGATTATTTTTTGCTGTCGTTAATTAAAACGGTAATTTAGTGTGCAATTTAATTAACATTATTTAAAACTGTTTACAAAGCATTGATAATATGTTTGTGTAATTGCAGGCGAAGAACTAAAAAAGATCAAATAATATAGTACCTTCTTTTTTAATTCAGAAAAAAAAATACAAGTATGCGTACGAGTTGCATAGTGTTGCGCGTTTAATTAAAAAAATTTAATAGTCAAGTTCGAGACACAAAAAGAATAATACCCAAGTGATTATCTCCCTCCTTAAAAATAAGAAAAAAAGCTTTATTACAAGAGAGATTAAAATGTAAATTGGAGGACATAAGCTTTTAAGAAAAACTAGTTTCTTTTAAGAGACATTTGCTTGAATGCGGAATTGTCTCGTTTCAGCCCTTACAAGAGTACTTAAATAAACGAGGTAATTACTCGAGAAGTAAATTTTATATGCAGCGTCTTTTGTCGGAGCATCTGCATTTACAATTTGAATTAAATTTAGCGTTCGAATAAATAAAAGCATTTGCGAAATAATTACATTACGCATCTATCAATTCAAATTCGATACGATAACACCTTGAGAGAAATTGCAGTATGAATCACATAGTCGATGGTGCGCATTTAACGAATAGGACTACCACGTTCCATTAAACTGTCACTTTATGAAAGTAGATTTAATGAACGAGTAATCGAAGAGAATAGTGAATCATCTCTGTTATAGTTTAACGTAACAGAGATTATTAAAAATTAGTTAAATAGAACTAAATTATAATGCTTTATAAAAATCAAAATCATTGCAAATTAAGGTAAATCCAGTTTTTACGTTTAAAAAAAATTATTCAGAAAGCTAAATTCAAGAAGGATAAAACAGTCGGCAGTGACAAAGGCGTCTCGTTGTCTTCGAAAGCGAAAGTCGCTTTATGGACAATAAAAAATCTCTCTCTCCAGTAGACGACTAAAAAACCTCTTTCTGAATTGAGCAATTTTGAATTTCGCGGTTAGCATAAAATTGCTCGGCTTTTGTTTCGCGTTTTACGTAGGCTCATTATTATTACTCAATAGATTTTAATCAAATTAATAATTATTCAATAATTCAAATTAATAATTATTCAAGTTTCTATTACTTAATTTTCCTGGCCAAAAATAGATTCTTCAAGTGACTATTTACTTTCAATTTTTTTTCCAAATTTTAAAGTTTAATTTGAAGTACTGCTTGATATGACAAAAAACATTTCCTAATGCATTACGCCGCCGACAAAAATGTGGTCAAGCGAGCTTATTAAATAATTATTCTCTTGACAATTAGCAAAAGCGACAAGCAAAAACAAAAATGTTTATCTCGTTTACCATATCGCTAAAGCTTTTTCCAGTTGCTTCGACACAAGTCGATTACTTGACGTCAATGCAATTTGCTTTAATTACTGGTACTAAATAAGAATGCTTAAAGAAATAGATGATTATCATCGGCGTGTGCAAAGATTTAATGGATTATTTAAGCAGCGCGCGGATTATAGTCTAGTGTCGTGACTTGGAATACCGAAGATTTCCAAATATGTAATTAAGTGTTTCATTATTGCGTTGGAACAAAACTAAAATTGCGCGAACAGTTTAACAATAATTATTTCAAGCGCTAATCTCTTTTAACAATTTCAATGTTTACTAAAGAATTTGCTCTCAAATCCTTTTGACATTTTGATGTTCAATGCATGAATTATTTCGGAATTTTGGCGATAAATTCTGGTTTTGATATTCAATTACAAATTTCAAATTGATTATCCTAAATGTAGGAATAATTTATGCTTCAGTAAGTATTTCCAATCGATAGCACTGAATAGCCATTGAAAATATTTGAAAATTTACACAGAAAATTTTTCGTTTAAAAATTATTCGAAATTTAGATTAAAAATTAGCCGAAAATCGAGTAACCGGAGGACATGACGTCATCTGGTAATAAATTAATCATCATCAGCCGAATTTTTACTCGAAAACTGATTAAAAAGTATCCTCAAAGAAAAATTCAATACTTGCATGGATATATCTACAATAATATTTTAGTATTAACATTTAAAGCTGTATTATTATTATTTAATAAATTAAAATCAATTAATTAAATTAAATAATTTTTAGAAATTTTACAAGCAAAATATATTTGCGAATGAGGTTATGTTCAACTGTTTCGTTACCGACAGAGAAAATGTAAACTCTTTTCGAGTAAAAATGATCAGATTATAGTAAATATTATTCTAAAAGAGGCTAAAATTATGCAGAATATCACATTGTCCTTCGATTAGTCTGATTTGGGGGGAATTTTTCAGCGAAAATTCTCTCCGTGTACCAAACAATATAGTAAAATTTCTTACAAAGTATGATAATTTTTTTCTTTTGGAAGCCTGATGGCTTTACTAGACAGTATGGTAATTTTTACATGACTATTTGTAATTTTTACTACAAATTTTCTTTCAGCGTATTGACATCTGCCAATTGCCAGCAAAACCATTCAATATAAAATTCGAAATGTTAGAATACAAATTTCATTTCGTCTGCATTTATTTCCTGCCTCGGAATAACTAAACCAAAAATAACATTTTTACTTTATCTCGAAACTCACTTTAAACCTGTCAGGCGCATTTTAATATGCGCAACTAACTTCTTTCCCAACGTTTTATCAAACTTACTCCAAAACAACAATTGAAACCGACATTTTCCCCATCTCCCGCGGAATTTAATTCGGAATGAAGAAAAATGGATTTACTTAAAAATAAAAGCGTCGCCCGAGGCAGCGGCTAGAACTTCAACTTCTGACAATCGAACGATTTGAATGTTTCAGTACTTGATGAGCGGCTGGGCGAGGGGCTACAGCTTCCGGTGTCAGCCGGTCGATTACTCGAACAATACCCTGGCAATCCGCATGGCCGCCACCTGCTGGTGGTACTACTTCAGCAAGTTCACCGAGTTCTTCGATACGGTAGGTAGACACGTCGCGGCAGCGACTCGATGTGTTTATGTGACACTTTGTTTCGCTCCTCTTCTTTTTTTTTTCTTTTTTTTTTCCTGACGCGTCGTTCCCATTCCTTTGTGCGCACTTTTAACGATCAATACTGCTTTTGCAAATCGTGTTATTAGGTTATTTTTGCGGTTATTAAAGATCTGCAAGATGGTCGGGGATAGAGAAAATTAAAAATTTAATTACTGCATTTATTCGGTAGAGCAAAAAGTGTAGCGTGCAATTCTACTTTATATATGATTCACTTTTTTTTTTAGATCTTATTTAACGTTGCTCTATTTGTGCTCCCGAACGGTGCTCAACAGCACCGTTGATTGATTTAAATATTATCTTTTTTATAGACCGTTTTTAAAATAATTTGAAAGTCGGTATTAGTTGAGAATATATCAAGCAGAAAACAGCTATTTTTTTGGAATAATAATCCGATTCGGACGTATTCAATTAGCTCGAAAGAATTTCTTTTGGATTAAACGTACTTTATGCAGACACGGTGACTCGCGAATTCTAATGAAATTATCTGCAAACTTCATAAAATTCTGCCGACCTTAAACGATGAAAAAGCGTATCTCCCCCCCTAATCCGCTTTACATAACGCAGATAAAGGAGGCTCTACGTATGATAAATTGCACGTAAACCCGTTTCTGCTCTTCCCTCGTTTCACCGAAAAATTGCTTACGAAAGACTCCCGCGGAATATTATGTTAATTACCCGGAGAAAGAGTTAGGTAAGCGGTAATACAATCGAAATTTTTTAAAATAATACTCCACTCTCGAACTGTGTCCGATTCCGTCGACTTTCACCAACACGTTTGCTAATTGTCCAAATTGACAACAATCTCGGCTCCTAAAAATTCACCTGCGAACGGCACCCTCCTTACACTGGACACCTGCGGCTCGCAAAAAAAAAAAAAAAAAACAGGCAGCCCGCTCGTCCTGAAAACGCGGCGAGCGTCGCTGCGCTCCTCGGCGAATCGATACGCGCGGCGCCTCGCTTCTTTCTCTCGCGCGACGACTCGGCGGAACGCACAGCTCTTATTTTTCTGCGGCCAGCTACTGCACCTGTTGCACCTCGGCTCGGTGCTCGGCAACGAACTTACGTTATATACAGTCGGCTCGCCCTGACCGCGAATCGCGAGCGCGACCGTTTCCTCGACGTCTTGCTTCTTTTTTTTTTTTTTTGACGCTTGCAACGACTTCGATGCACAGGATGCAGTTGCTCGGCTGGGAGACTCTTTCGCGAGATATGGATTTTGACGATTTTTATTGTTTAGTGGATTTTGGATGTTGGAGTTTGCTGCGCAGAAGCGTTAGGGTCGGCGTGATTTTTTATATACAAGAAAAAAAAAAGGAATTAAGTAATACACTTTTTAAAGTTTAATAAAAGAGAAATTGCAGTATTTTATTGGCATACACTTTTAGAATTTTATGAAGTGAAAAACGTACATTTAAAGGAGCAAGTTGGAAGATTTCGACGGAGATTAAAGTAGTTTGAATATTTATTCTTGAGATCTCGGAGAATGATTTTTAAACTGATATTAATTGAGACGGTATTTTAACGTAATAAACGAACTTTTGAAAGTCGATTTATTATTTGTCTACAAAACATATATACCCAACTAAACCTTATTAAGTGAATATGATTTCTTATATAAAAAGATCTGCTCTTGAATTCGAGATCAGATTTTAAAAACTTTCCACCAAAAATTCAATATGGTCGTATAAAAAGCTGCCTAAACATATAGAATTTACTGTCAATTTTTTATAATTATTTCTTTGTTTAATCTTAGTTAATTTTATGCGTTTTGTTGACAAAAAACCAATCGATCGTTAAATGTATGCTTAGGACTTAATGGGTTAAAATGACATTAGCGTCGACGAAAATGCATTCATTCATTAGAAAAAGTAGTTAGAAAACACCGATTAATTGATATTTGCTACTTAATATTATTTAAATGCATAAAAAAATTACGTAAAAAGATGCTTCATTTACACATTGTTAATGCAGCGACTTACTCATTATGTTTTTTGAGAAGTTTAATTTACTAATGAGTTCGCTGCTAATTTTTTCCTCAAACATTTTCGATGTAAATTTTTATTCAAGTAGCACACACAATCTGACTCATAGAATAGTACATCAAACATTGCTCAATTTTCGAAAAAAAAAAAAAAACAAATACTCTTAAGCGATTCATCTACAATAAAATCTAACTGACCTGTGTTTTTAAGATTAACATCAATAAGTGTTTACAGCAAAAAAATACTAACATTTTGCGTCTTTTCACAGCTCTTCTTCATCCTTCGCAAGAAAAACCAGCACGTCTCGACGTTGCACGTGATTCACCACGGCATCATGCCCTTTTCCGTCTGGATGGGCCTGAAATTCGCGCCCGGCGGTCACTCGACTTTCTTCGCCCTCCTCAACACGTTCGTGCATATCATCATGTACTTCTACTACATGATTGCCGCAATGGGACCTGAGTATCAGAAGTACATTTGGTGGAAGAAGTACCTCACCTCCTTCCAAATGGTAATGTATTGTTTTTTTTTTTTTAATTTAAAATTAACTTACTTTTTGTTAATAAAGGTTTTTTTTCTTCATGTTAAAGTATTTCAATTTATTACAGAGTTTTAAAAGTTTTAAGAACTCAGTTTTAATGGTATATTATAAAAATGAATTTTTATAGAATAAAAAAGTTTAATAATATTCATACAAGCTTTTGTAGTTTAGCTCAAAATCAATGTGTCTATAATAAAAGTTCTGATAGAATATCGAACGATTTCTGGCTGTTAAAACTTCTTTTTTATTCTGCAAAGAATTAATAATTGAAAAACTTTTCAATATTTTATCTCCAATAAAAACGTTGCTTTAATTCACTTTACACGAATTTTGAATATATTAAAATTATATTTGCCGCTAAATTTGAAATCTCAAAAATTCCATTAATAATATTTCATAGTAATAAAATGCAAGTTTCCATTGCAATGCACAATCCTAATCGTCTTTTTCTATCCACAGGTGCAATTCGTGATGATAATGACCCACCAGTTCCAGCTGTTGTTCACCGAGTGCGACTACCCTCGCAGCTTCATGATTTGGATCGGCCTTCACGGTCTTCTCTTCCTCGGCCTGTTCTCCGATTTCTACAAGAGCAAGTACAACAACAGCCCGGTCAAGTCGAGAAGCCGGATGCAGAGCAGCAACAAAGGCGCCTGCATGCCCATTCTCGATGACGAGAGCAGCAGCAGCAATAGCAGCAGCAGCAGCAACGCCGGCAAGCACAAGCAGAACGGCGTCAGTTCGTACGCGACGATCTACAATAAGGAGTACAACAGCTGCTACAGCAACGGCACGAACAACGGCTACGGGGCGAACAACAACGCCAGCGACAAGAAGCTCGCCTAATCGACGGCGAGGCGGCGCAGACGCAGGCGCTCACGCCGGGAGCTTGTTGTCGTCGCCAGGCCCGCCTCCTCCTGATCCAAAGATTAGGAGACGAGCCGCCGGGCTGCAGATACAGAACGAGAGTTGTGTGAAAGCGATTGAAAGAGAGAAAGGGGACGATTAATGCTATTATATTATTATCTGTGTAAGGGCGAGAGACGACACGTCGAAGGACGGCTTTTTCAGCTCTCGTCAGTGCGCGTTTTAACTTTATTATTATATTATTCTTATACTATTGAATTTTTTTTAATTTTTTTTTATAATTTTCTTTTACGTATACGTATTTAATATTAGGCGTTAATCTCACCGTGGACGTCGAGAGTGTGATTGGTTCTTCGGCAGCAACATGCTGATTGATAATAAAAATATATTGCAGCTCGATTTGAGCGAAGCGAAGTATACTTGAGAAGCTTTTGCTATCTCATCGTAGACTGATTTGCATTTGTTAGGAGTGAATCTTTGAAAAACACAGACCAATAATGAAGTGTTTTTATCGTGTACACTATTGTTTACTTAATAAAGTACTTGAATCAGAAAACAAAGTCATGATACGAACAAAAATTTTCAATAAACTGATTAAGTCAGTTTTGAAGCATACGAATATTTTTATTATTTTAAAAATTGTATCCAAGTTAATAAAAGTTTTGAACCAATTTTTTTGACACATGTTTCTACGTTTGATAATATATACGATGCATTTAGTAATTGTGATTTAGATTTTTTTTAATACATAACAGTTGTCGAATGACTATTGGAAAATATTCATGAAATTCTAACAACAATGATATTTAGTTGGCGATTTGAATTTTGTATTGTGTTCAAATACGTTTTATGCCATTATTTATTATTTTGCAAATTATTGCAAAATATGATAACTTGCTATAATAACTTGCAAATGAAGGACTGAAATTCACAAAAAAATCAACCACACTCTTGCGTCTCACACGAGTGTACATTCTTTACATATGGCTAATTTTACTTTAAACGTCAGTTTACTTTTAATTCTTTTGTAATTATGAGTGTCTGCTCGAGTGCGTCCAGTTTCGTGCGCTAGTAATATAAAAACACATTATAAATATTATAGGTGTGCATAATTTTTTCATTGTGCGTGTGTTTATTAATTCTCCGCTTGTTGAAAAAAATTTGTCTACGAAAAAATATGAATGAGTGTGCGTGAAAGAGAGAAAGTGACCGTTTTATCGCTTGGTCCGAATGTGTTCATCAACAAAAAAGGATTATAAGGAAAATTTAATAATAATTAATAAGAAAAATCAGTAAGCTTTGATGTTCATTCTAGAAACTAGAGCTATTCGAATAAAAAGCGAGTGCTCTCTGTACTGTTTTCTTTTTTTTCATAATTTTATAGGTATCTAATCGACTTCGCGACTTTTTGCTCGGACTTGTGACTTTTGTAAATTAGTCTGTGGTACATAAAAGTGAATTTCGAGTTCAATATCTTACTTTTACGGAGTAAAAAAAGTGAAACGCAACTTTATACAATATTGTACAATAATAGGGGAGGGGACCGAACATGCAATTGTCCACTTCGGAATTGCATCAAAATTATGAATTTTTTTAAATCGACGTCAAATATTTACAAATGACTAGTTCGTCTCAGATGTATAACTAGACTGTTCAAATCGTCGAATGGTCATGAAGAATAAACAGAATATGAT
>UCOL01005124.1:0-12540 GCA_900474335.1 Ormyrus nitidulus
GTATTAATAAATAATTTTTAATCGTACTTACTTTTTGTACTTTATATTTTATCACCTTCTCATTCCTAATCCTTCCTTTCACTTTTAAAAGAAAAAATTTAAAAAGTATAAAATTCACGACAGTAGAAAATTCTCGAAAAGTATAAAATTCACGAAAAGTATAAAATTCACGAAAGTAGAAAATTCTCGAAAATTGCTGACGTATGAGGTCATACGAGGTCAAGGGCACTGGTGGTCAACGGTGTAATATGACCGCTTACGCGTCGCCAGCCGTTCCCCCCTCCCTCGTGGAACCGCCAGACGCTCCCACCACTTTGCTGACTCAGCAACACTTTGGAGATGTTTGTCTGCTCCAAAGTGTTGCCATAACTACTGATCTTAGCCAGAGATCAGTGCTTACTGTTCGCTTGAGTGGCAATGGATTAAGATAAGATAACGTGGATGTTCATTTTTAATTTCAACCTGAACCATATTTAGAATAAGGCTAATTGAATATTTAAAATGAACATCCCATATTTTCAACACAAAATTGAAAGTTCATGTTGCTTTTCTTTATTTACAGTAAAGAAATTGGAGACCTCGCACGCAACGACGCAACTGTGAGCTACATTAGCAGACGACAGGCACGCGACATCAGCACCGCGGCGACTACGGCCAATGAGGCGACATAGAGGGCCAAATATAAAAATATAAATTAAAATAAAATTTGATTTTAAATTAAAAAATGTCTCTAAATGATTTTTTGCAAAAATATACGGTTTTAAAAATATATTATAATTATTTACTAATAATTATGTAAAAATTAAATAAAGAAAAAAAAAACAATCACAAAGAATCATGTTCACAAAATAACTAATTATTTTTTTTTAAATTAATAAAAACTTATCTGACACTTCTTTCTCATGTGCATTTGTGTAAATGTAAATAATATGTAGCACTAGATCATGATGTTTCTTCAATCAGCTGTTTTTTCTCTTTCAATATCTGTCTTGGTCTCTCTCTCTCTCTCTCTCTCTCTCTCTCTACGGATGAAACTGCCGTTGAGAAGTTATGTATTTCTCATATGATAAGTTTTTATTAATTTAAAAAAAAAGATAAAGTTATTTTGAGAACTATTTGTTATTATATTAATTTATATTCAAGTTTTATGCTAAAATGTTGATTTTTTAGCATAAACTTGTTACGTCAAAGAACTTAATTAAACTTATAATTAAGCTTAATATGCATTGACCTAAAACAGAAAAATGAAAGTTTTTTTGAGCTTGACAGCTTGAATTGATAATGGAACTTTAAAATGTACCTGTTTTAAAATAGCTAGCACTGTGTCAAGGATTGTTTTCTTTGAAGACATTAAATGATTGTACCCTTTGCTTCAAAGAATAAACTAACATGCTTAATTTCAATGCACCTTTGAGTCAAAACATTCAAACTAAAAAGCAATTATTTCTCGGCGACACGACTGAAACACGATGAGCGCGCTATATTCAAAATTCCAAAATTGAAATTTTTTTATCAAATTATCGAAAATCAATAAAGCATAGTAGAAAAACGTTTGATAATGTTATAATAATAATTAAAATATTTTTAGTGATTTCTTTAGCAAACATAAATTTTAGAGAATTACATTTTAAGCCGTAACTTTTCAAATTTTTTAAATTTGTACATGAAAATTTTGTTCTAAGTTTTAGGTAAAGTTTTTAATTGAAAAATCAAATCAAAACAATTGATTTTCTGAAATATTTCGGTATATAACCTCCTTAAACCAATTAATTTTCAAATTTGAGATTATATTTGCAACAACCACAAAAGCCATGTAAAATAGATACATTTTTCTTAATTGTAAATAATTGTTTAGGTAATATTATCATTACTGAAAGTTTAACAAATAGTAAAAGGTTTCTTCATGGTGATTAAAATGAAAACCCTGAAACATGTTGACTTTTTTTCATTTAATTAATAGAAAAATTTTTTCTATACATTTTTAACGTGTCTTATAATTTTTGAATGGAAATTTGTTTAAAAAGAATAAATTTTCTAAAACTAAATGTGAGGATTGCAAACCTTACCATTTAAATTACGTCTAATATCTTTATTCTTTTTATAAGCAATAATTTCCAATTCATTTCATTGTAAAATAACAATTGAGACCCGAGGTATACTTAAAAATCCATTTTTGGGGATAAGCTTTGAGGCTGGTTTTCCCTCGTTAAATATGTTTTTAAGCTGATACAAAAATTCTCATCTCTGATTTTTTATGCTCCGTAAGACATTTAAAAAGCATTGAAATCAGGAAGTTCCGATATCTTCCTTGTAAGTAATAATATTTTAATTACGACAATAAAACTTTATTTTATGCGGGGAACTGCACGAAGCGGTAGAGAATATTAGAGGGCAGAATGATGTAGATATTTACATTTACATATATTATAATTAACGATAAGTTTAACTTATTTTTTACGTGATATCCGAACAGGTTCATATCGAAATTAGATTTGAAAGAGGAGAGCACGGGGATGGCGATCCTTTCGATGGACCTGGAGGTACATTAGCACATGCTTATTTTCCTGTTTACGGGGGAGATGCTCACTTTGACGATTCAGAACATTGGACAATAAATAGTTACCGTGGAACTAATTTATTTCAAGTAGCTGCACACGAATTTGGCCATTCTTTGGGACTAAGTCATAGCGATGTGAAATCAGCTTTAATGGCTCCTTTCTACAGAGGTTATGATCCAGGTTTTATGCTTGATACTGATGATATTCAAGGAATTCAGGTAACTAAATTATTTTTTATATAAAGTCTTAGGATACGGGAAAGCTTACTTAACTTTCGTTCGCTTAGATTAAACTTACAGTAGAACAGATAGAAACCTACTGGTATAAATTCTATTCTGAGCAAAGGGTATCCTCGATGCAAATAGACGATTCATGTCTTGCCGGCTTTCTTAAGGGTACTCTACCGAAATTGCCTAAGTCCGAATTGACTGTGGCGCCTTCTTCAACTATAAATTTCTTATTTATTAATTTAAAATTAATTGACAGTTTTGAAAATGGGTAAATAAAGTTTTCCCACCTGTAAGTAACATCTAAGTATATTTTTAAAAAAGTTTCATGAATAAAGGAATAAAAATAAAAGTGTAATCTGGAGGAACCTTTTTAAGACATAGCAGAGAAACAAAACCCTTCTGCCGTTGTAGTTTCGAAAGTTTCCTCCAGATTAGGCTTCTATTTCTACCCCTTTTTTCGTGAAACTTTTGAACTGAAAAGTATACTTATATATTACCTACAGGTGAGAAAGCTACGTTATTAGTTTCTAATTATTTTTTTTTAATATAAATTTGATAAATATACTTTGAATTGTGTAGTGGATCTAATATTCTGGCTATATTTGGTATATATTTATTATAGAAAATCACTTTTCCTAAGAATTGTCTAATATTTTTTTGTGTACTTGGAGTTGGAAAGTCTTTTATTGAGATCAAATTATCGTTCATTGGTCTTATTGAATTATTACTAATCACGTGTGCTACATAATTTTAAAATGCAATAAGCTTGGTATTTTTCCATACCATTTTTCAAGAGGAATACCTCCATCTAAGGCCATGGTTGGATGTAATTTGCTGTCATCAGTGCTTCTCCCCAAAATGATAATGGTAAGCCTGTGTCAGATAACATACACCTTGTAGCTTCAACTAGAACTCTGTTTTTTCTTTCAGCTAACCCACTCTGTTCAGGAGTTTTAATGCTGAAAATTTTCTTTGTGTCCCTGAAGATATCAAATAACTATTCATGCTTTCGTTGCAGTATTCTTTACCATTATCTGATTTTAGATATTTAATTTTTTCTCAAAGTTGATTTTCTGTCTTGTTTTTAAATTGTAAAAATTTATCAGAAACTTCAATTTTATTTTTCATTAAATATACAGTGTAGTACCGCGAATAACTGTCAATAAATGTGATAAAATACCTTGCACCTCCAATGGTTGGTACATTAAACGGACCGCATATATCTGAATGTATTATTTGTAAAGGTTTTTTTACATATTTCACTACAGTGATTGAAAGAACTTTTTGTCTGCGTCCTTATAGTACAAATATCACGTTTTTGAACTGATTCATTATCATTAAATCTTATGTTATTAGCTTTAAGCATAACTTTTCTTTCCATTTAAATAAGCCATCTTCCTATACCATAATCTTAAAGACCTCTTTATTTTCATCTGCAAACTCGGTTCGATATGCAGCTATAAAATGATTATAAGAAAATTTTGCCAGCTGGATAATCCCCGTGGGTATCTACGTGGATATCTGAGTGGATTCCACGTGAATCAATATGGATTTTGCATGGATTGATCATCGTGGACTCTATCCGACCAAAACCCATCCGTGTGGATTTTTGACCGATCTACGTGGATTTTCTAAATAAATGTTCGATCGATCCAGCTAGATTTTTTTACCAATCCAAGTGGATTTTCGACCCGTTCACGTGGATTTTCGAGGTGGATTTGGTCGACCGAACTGGACTTTTTTTACAGATCCACATAGATTTTCGCTCAGTCTACGTGGATTTCGACCAGTCCACGTGGATTTTCGCTCCGTTTACGTGGATTTTGACCGGTCCACGTGGATTTTTACCGATCAGCGTAGATTTTCGAGATGAATATTTGGTCGAATTTTTTTACAGATCCACGTAGATTTTCGCTCAGTCTATGTGGATTTCAACCGGTTCGTAAAAATCCACGTGGACCGGTAGAAATCCATGTTGACTGAGCGAAAATCCACGCTGATCGGTAAAAATCCATGTGTACCGGTCGAAATCCACGTAGATAGAGGTAAATCCACGTGGGCCGGTCGAAATGCACGTCGACTGAGCGAAAATCTACGTGGATCTGTAAAAAAATCCAACCGGATCGATCAAATATCCATCTCGAAAATCCACGCTGTTGGGTAAAAATCCACGTGGATCGGTCAAAAATTTACGCGGATCGATTTTTTTCGGATAGAGTCCACGATGATCAATCCATGCAAAATCCTTGTTGATCCACGTGAAATCCTCTCAGATATCCACTCGAAAATATCCACGTGGATATTTTCAATAGGGCTGTCGCGTTAAACCCACATAACACCAGTTTCAACTAAACCCTGTTCATAATGCAGCCGTATAATAGGTTAAAAACGTTTTATTTTAATGTAACCAGTATATTTTCGTTACAAAAGATTATTATTTACAAGTACCAAACCAAGCCCAAAGGAACGAGACTCACAATCCAACACCTCGGAAGCGAAGGGCTCGCACTTACAGACGTTTAATAATATTTCAAATTGCGTTAATTCATTATTTTGTTATTTTTTGTTTATCATACATCGTTCGAGCGGAATCACACACGAGGCTACGTAGATATCAACCATAAAAAGCGGAGCACAAAAAGGTAAAGATAAAATTCAACAATACAAATCAATCGTCGCAAGGCAACGCACACATCAGATAACACAGGAACCAGCAGATGACACAAACGGAAGACTGAGCCCGAGACGAGGCAGGCAACGGATCTCAAAAGGCAGCAACACAGAAAATTAAGGATCGCACAATCCAGTGCAGAAAAGGCAACAAAGGCAAAGGATTTCAGAATCATTTCGAAAGCAGGTTTTCGAAAAGAAGCGCCATCGTTGAAAAATTCAACGTCGCACGAGTTCATCCCAGGAGAGCAAGCAGAGGCCGCGCGCTAAATTATCAAGCAAGAGCCAAGCGCTTTCGGAGAGTGGCGAAGCGGCCCGAAGAACGGATCACGCTCGATGCTGCTTGCCAACACGGAGAGAGAAAGAGAAAGATGGAAGATTTGCCGCCTTGGCAAATCCTGCAACTGAGACCCAATGTCGCGCCTTCGTTCAACGGCAACATCGACTGTCGCGACGCGACCAATCAACGGTGAGGAAAAGCGAGCGATCTATGTGCTTGTAATTAGGATTACAGTTAGGATAAAAGAAGTTCAGAAGCCAGAGGTCAGTCTCGATCCGGCTGGCTTAGCGATAAGTAGGTTTAAGTTTTAGATGTAGGATATATGCGTTTACTTTGTAAGACACGTACAAGAGAATTTCGCACTAATAATTTAGTCAATGATTCCAAGTTGTGAAAATTACAAAGTTAAAATTATTTGTGTTAAGTTAAATTTAAGTTTTAAAATCGCTCTTTATTTTGAAGAATAACGTACCAGAGAATTTCGTGCTAATTAAATTAGTCAATGATTCCAATTAATGTATTTATCATTCGTGTATTCGATCGTATTTGGTTAATCTTTAAGAATTTTATAATTACGGAAAGCAAACTTGCGGAAAAATTTGATGTTTCAAGCGAGTGATAAGATTTAATTGAAATTCTAGTTTTGATACTCGTGTTTTCCTCTGATCGAGAAAACTACGCAGTATGAAAAAAGAAACACCACTTTTAGGTGTCTCAATTAGAAATAGATTATTAGTAGTTTAGATTTTGTGCAATCCAGCGAGCGGAAATTCGCGCCACGAGGTTTACTAACCCAGTTAGATTTTATTTGGTTACAGCCACGATAGGTAGTTCGAGCGAGAGGTAGCGTAACCCTTCGCCAAGAATTTCGTATTAAGGGGGGAGTCTGGTCCAGCCGAGGTTTTTTACAAATCCGTTTTTTTCAGAGATAAAATTTATTTTAGATTACAGAATGTTTGGTACATGTAAAGGTCCATCTAAAGAAGAACATTCAATGTCGATAATGCGATGTTATTAACCATGTATATAGATATAGTGGCCGCAAGTGGAGGGTCGGGCCAAATCGACAGGAGAAGTAGGGCATAGAGTTTCTGACCGATTGACTTTATCGACGGCTTAAATGAAAGATAATTAAATTTCTGTGCGGATGAACCTCGAATTTAAAAAAAAAAATTTTTTTGACAAAATGGCGGCAAAAAAACGATAATTGACGAAAAAAATCGGCCTTCATTTTGCAATAACTTTTTCCACGACTGATAATTTTTTATAAGTCGAGGTTCATCCGCACAGAAATTTAATTATCTTTCATTTAAGCCGTCGATGAAGTCAATCGGTCAAAAACTCTATGCCCTACTTCTCCTGCCGATTTGGCCCGACCCTCCACTTGCGGCCACTATATCTATATACATGGTTAATAAAATCGCATTATCGACATTGAATTTTCTTCTTTAGATGTACCTTTACATGTACCAAACATTCTGTAATCTAAAATAAATTTTATCTCTAAAAAAACGCATTTGAAAAAAACCTCGGCTGGACCAGACTCCCCCCTTAATTATAATTGTTGATAGCTTTTCTAAGTTTATTTTTGTAACGCTCTCCCATACATAGATTTATCGGCATACATTTGTGAAGCACGTGCGCGCACATGGATGACTTTCTTGTGTCGCGACTCATGAGTGCTTATGGTATTGCCGATGTCATTAGATAGCGTGTCTGCCTACCGAACAAGGCGGATCACAGAGTTACTCACTAACCATGTTTTCTTGTACCGCGTGTAAATGTAACAGTTACACTCCCTGTTCTTCGCAGTTATACTATATTATAATAAAGACTGATTTTTTAAGTTTATTGCTAGTCACTGTGTTTTATTTCTTGTCAAACGAATATCCTGCTCAACAATAATATATTTTAATATTATATAGGTTCTAGAGGCACTTTAGAGGTTCAGAAATGGAATTTGATTGAAAGGAGGGGTCAAATTCATGATCAGTCGAGAACCTGTGGCTGTACATATCATCTCTATATGTGCCATCGATAAGTCTGCAAGTTTGAGATGAATGCATGACCGAAAGGTTCTGGACTCTCCTTGTGAGTCATAGAAAGACATTTGCAACTGCAAAAAGAGAACACTAAATGTCCTTGAAAATTTTTTGTTTTCATTTCTATTGTAACGGTAGGACTCCCCCTGCCGGACGCTTCAGGGAAGCCAGAGTTCGAATGGGGGTGGGAGTAGGGAGGAGAAAGAAATAAATAGATTTAGATTTATTTTAATATAGATATATTTATTTATTGCCTTGAGAGAGAGTCTCCAACCTACAATAACAAATATGATTTTATGTAATTTTGGCAACTCGGTTATTCGCAAGCAGTTGTGACGTGTAGTGTATTGTTCGTGCGTGTCAATCTGTGTACATGTCAGTGTTCTTATTACTTACGGCGTAACCTAACCTTAATTATACTTAACAATTAAAATTAATACTAATGATCAAAGCTATCTTAATCTCTACTAGCGTAGACGACGCGGCCGGGAAGGATCCAGGAGTCGTACGCGAGGGGCACGGTCGCGTCGCGTACGCGGAGGGTGTGGGAGCCTCGGATCTACCCGCGCTATTCAACCTCCTGGAAGAGCCCCAGGTGGCTTCACTGATCCTCGATGGAAGAGCTTCAGAGAGAGACCAACTAGCGGGAGTAGTGCCTTCCGCAGACTGCCCCGACTGCCTGCGCGCGGCTACTTCGAGTCAAGCAGCTCAGCGCCCTCCTAGCGGGTCGGTACCGGTCGGTAACTATTGGTTACAGTTAGTAGCGGTCGATAACGGTCGGTATCGTATGCGACGGCATGGAGGATCGTCGCACTATTTGCAAAATGATATTACAAATGTGTTTACAAGCTTAGGCCTATTACGGGATAACCAGTCTGAAGAAAATACGTGTTTAACCCTTTAAGGCCCAGCGGTTTCAATCGAAACCACTTGTGCATTCAAACGTTTATAACTTTGTCAAAAATCTTAAATAAAAAAAAATCTTAAGTCAAAAATATATTTTTGATTTCTAAACGCCAACGACCCACAAATTTATACTACTTTGTAAAAAAATTTGTAGTTCAATAAATAAATAATAATTTTGTAATTATTACAATATAAAGAAATGAATGTTTGTGGTAAGAATTGCAAAAAAATTGTAAATTATCAAATTACGTGGAGCTGGGCTCATAAAAATCATCACTCGGAGGTTTCCGGGGTCGCTAATTACGAATTCGATGACAAGTTTTCAAAATTTTCAAAATTCAAAATGGCGAATTCAAAATGACGAAAACTGCGTTACTTTAAAAAAGTCAGGCCTTACAGGGTTAAGGAACATTTTCCGTCTGAATAAATAAATGCACCAAATTCGTACTGCACATTTAACGTAAAATGTCCCATTATACCAGGTGGGTCATTTTAATCGACGCACTTAAATTTTAGGAATCTAAGCAAGATAGAGAAAAATGGTTCAGACAGAAATTGAAGGGGACAGAGGGGGCCACCCTATGCTGCCAACGACCTTTACCTTAAAGTCGAATTTCAAGGTGATTTCAAGGTCAAAGTGAGGATATTTGAGGGTTTTCAAACATGTACTTTTGAAATGCTTATTCGGCTTTACCCTTTGACCTTCATTCGACTTTGCCATAACCTTGATTCTCATATAATTTTCGACGTAAAATTGCGTGCATAGAAATGTGAATACGTAAAGTAAAACTATATCGAGCAAGTTGCACTCCTACACTAAACTTTCTATTCCTAGAATTATTGGTAAAAATTTTGAAAACTAAGTTCTGATTGGAAAAGGGAATATAATAAAATACAAATTTCGGCATTCAACGGTTAACGTTTACTACAAAAACAATATTTTTATATTTTTCAGAAGGCAGTTATCAGATCAAATTATTTTCAGTATAAAATTTTAAAAATTATTATTTCTTAATTTTTTTTGTAACTTAGTATTATTTTTATTTAGATTCTGCCTTCACTGAAAGATACATGGGTTCACCAAATATTACGTCCAATTATAAAGGTTATGTCGAAGCTGAACTTACTAATAAAATAGAATATTTAAGAAACAAAATGTTTTATTTAGTGCATGGTACCGCTGATGATAACGTTCAATTCCAACAGTCAATGGCTTTAGCTCGTATTCTTGCGAAAAAGGGTATTTTGTTTCGTCAACAGGTAGGTTGCAATTTAAAACTATTTGTTTTTAAACAATATAACATTTATGCTATCAGCAGAATTAAATTATAATGTATTATTTTCAATATCATCTCTTTCTTAACCCATTAACAAGTGGAATTGCTAAAAACTTTCATACACTTTATTGTTGTAAAAAATATGTTAGAGCTTGATGATTTACCCGAAACTTCATATTCTACTACTCTTTTTCAGTCGTTCTTTCAGAATCCGTGATAAAAAGTTACTGTCCTTTTACAGGAAAATTAAATATAGCGACTTCTGTCAGGAAAAACCCGAAAAAAGTGATGTTTTGCTTCCTCCTAGAGGAAGCTTTATGATAGTAATTTTTGAGGTGGTTGTAAAAACATGTTATAATCGTATTTTGAGATGTCAGGAATAAGAATAAATGGTTTTTGAAAAATGTATGTGTGTGTTCTTTTTTTTTACGAGGAAGTATGGGAAATCTTCATCAACCCGCGCGGCCACAGACAAACCGCGCCAATCCACGTGCGGATACACCTACCTATCCCCAGTGTGAGGCCTCGCCTTCGCTTAACCAGTCCCGACCAGTCCCGACCAGTCACGGACAAATTTGCTTGAACCAGCTTATACGGACGGACTGGCGCTCGCTCGGAGCGGCACAGACTCCGATCTCTGTGCTCAGTACGCACTTCCTGATTAGGGCCCGAAGTGGCTGGCTTCTCTTCCCCGGTCACAGTGGCCACCTCAAGCAGGCTCACATCAGCCCTTCAGACACTGACGGCGGAAAATACTGCCAGAGAATTCGGGCACTCCCAGTGTGCTCTGACAGGGGAGCATCGGGGAAGGGGAGGATTATAGGATAGGATATGTGGATCTAGGGACGGGTAGTTTACCTGTTGGTCCGCGGAGGGTATTTTATTTCCCCTCTACCCCGTAGGCGTGTTCCTCACGTCTACACTGAGAACAAAATTTCATTGAAACAATGAAATATTTATTCATATATTTCCAGTGAAATTTTTAATCATTTGAACTACATTTTGTTTCATAGATTTAGTTACTTATTACTTAATTTTTATTTGAAATTTCTTCAATCCAAATCAAAAAGTCATAATTGTAAATAAATATTTCATGACAATAATGATGCGCATTCATTATTACAGCAGCAGCAACGGATTCATTCTGATGAAATATTTTTTTCAAATAGTAAAACATTAATTTAGCTTAATCAATTTATTAATGTCATTGATGGTAATATTCTTTGGAATTATGTAATATTTTATAATGGCAATGAAATAATACCTAATTACAACTAAATTAATAACTACAATCAGTAGTACATTTTAATGGATGCAACAGATTATTTATTTGTTTTAAAATATTATTTAAATATAAGCAAATATATATTTAGATCAAATAACTCTTTATTTATAAAAAATATTATTACCTATTATTCGATTAAATATATTTTTTTTAAATAAAACATTTCATTCCCTGAAAGAAACAGAAATTTATAATTATCAAAGAGAACTGTAGTATGATAAAATATTTCATTAATACAATGAGCATAAAAATAAAATTCAACTTATTAATGGAATTAATTATTCACTTACCTTCTAGTTGGTTTTTGTATTAGTTTCCTATATTACGCCATTTCTCTTATCAGACTCGGTTGTTATTCGTACACCTACTATATTTTTAATCATTTTTTCTAATTTTCGCTATCAGTATAAATTTTTAGGTTCACTCGCAAAGTTTATTCGCACGCTTGTACAACTAACGCAGCCACGGAATACATATTGAAATCGCACGCTATATATGTTATCGCTTGTCCTTATTTCTTTTCGTTTCTCTTATATTCTAACTAAACAAATTTTGGTCACTTGCGAGTTTGCGATGCGACACCTAGTGACCTGGTGACGATACAACTAACTATTCTGCTAACTAAAACTTTTGAATTAATCACTCATTTTTATAATAGTCTAACACAATAATTATTAAAAATATTTGAAAAAATATCTTAAGGGGATAATAAAAAATAAAAATTAGATATATTTGTGAACAATATTTTAATTCTTTATTGAAAAATAAGAAATTTTACAACATTTCACTTCAATAACATAGTCGCATTACAATGTATTCTCTACCTTCGCTACAAATGTGAATAACAGTTGGATAATATATGTCTAAGTCATTATGATTTACAATAGATATATTTTCTGTTTCTTCTACACAAAAAGCGGATAAATTTTTTTTCATATTTACGAACCCGCAGCTTGAAAATTAAAAAATGAACAATAACATTTTGAACTAAAATAAAACGAACTTTGCCAAATTGAAAAGATTTCTTTTCTTTAATGCAAATTATATCATTTTCCTTGTACGACGATATGATTATTTAGTTTATAATTTGTGACGAGATTCTCTCGTCACGAGAAATTATTGACTAGTAGAAAAGTCAGTTGAAATAGTTAGGTTGCGTAAAAGAATTAAGAAAAGTATTAGATTATAGATTTAAAGTTAAAATTAAGAAAAAGGCTTATTCCAGCGATTAAAGTAAAGAATGAGAGAATGTTAGTAAGAGTGAGTGAGTATGTAAATAGTGTGTATGAATG
>UCOL01005125.1:0-12539 GCA_900474335.1 Ormyrus nitidulus
AGCAAGTACAGGGTAACAGCGTTTATTTATGTAAGAGGGCAAAGCATTATTGTATGACCAGAGTGGTAAGTACAATAAAATAAGCGTCAATTTGTAAGATTATTGTGGACTATGGGTCCTTAAGAATTAATAAATAAAATTTTAAAGACAAAATATGTTTCTAATAAGTGCATTGTAGATAATAAACATATTTTGTATGAAAAAGACGATCAAGACAGCGTTAGGCCCTGTGGCTACACATATCATCTCTAAATGCGCCACCGATGAATCTCTGTGAGTTTCAGGGGAATCCATGACTCGAATGTCATAGACTCTCCTTTTTAGAAATAAAATCTTTAAAATTTCAATTTTCGAATTTTCGCTGACTTATATCGAAAGTAAACAAGGTGAAATTCGTAAATATGTTAACCCTACTTACTCCATAGAGCGAGCCTTATACGTGCAAAACATTCAAGATCCGGGATAAAGAAGGCTCGTCAACAAAATCCCGTCGAAGGCAAGGCTGAAATTAGGGTCTCCGTCGCGCGGAAAATCATGTCGAGTCGGATGAACGTTCGATACTCGTAAACCGATGGCTTTTTCATTACTTATTTTAAATGTCATTTCGCTCATTCTTCTCTTCAATCTGGTTCTTTTTTTAAAGTACAGAGCTGTATTTGAATAAAAAAATAAAAAGAACGAAGGAATTAAAAATTTTCTAATAAAAAAACTTATCCTCATTGGTCAGTTGGTGCAAATAAACCCGAGTCAGCTCGAAAATCGATGGTGTCGGTCCTTCAGAGAATTAGATAGCTCCATTGTTTCTACGTCTATTTTTACATTGAGGGGAGTCGAAAGACAGCTGTTCATCCAAGAGCAGCAGCGATAGCGGAAACAAAGTAATTTCATCCCGGTGGGCGCAAGCTCAGGAAACAGAGGAGCCCACTGGCCGTATAATGGCTCGTCCAAAATAGCGTCTCGTTCTCTGCACGTATTTTGGCAAAAGAGCACGAGAACGTACAAGATCTCAGGTGTACTGGCTTAAATTCTCTAATTAACCCGCTTGTAGCTTCGAATACGTATGGACTGCTTTCTTTATTTAGTAAATACAGTCGATTATTTTAGATTTTATAGCGGGCCAATAACTAATTACCAGAATTCAAACAAACAGAATGTTGAACTTTGAAAGCATTCATAATTGAGCGTTTCTCATAATTTTTAAAATAAGCCCTGGAGCATTTTGCGTTAATTTAGTTTGGAGATTTATTTATGTATAAACAATAATCTGTATAAAGTGCAGCGTGCCTTGATTGGAGATTTTGATTGGAGATAGCTAATAAGATAGCAAAGATTTAGGTCAGGCTTATGCAGAGTAGACCGCAACTTCCTGCCGTGTCCAGCTTGAAAAGCTACTTGACCGAAGTAAGGCACAGTTTTCAATCGGAAATTCATCCATCGAGCAGTACAACTGAAAGTATATAATATGCAGGTTCATTTATCGTCCTCTCGCCTTGGGATGCTATTATTTTATCTAGGAGTTTGATTTGCATGCAAGAGTGCCGATCAAATATTTCGCGCGTTTCGCATGCGAGCGAAAATTTATCGCGACCGCGCATAAGAGCCGCGAGCAAGCGAAATATCGATTAACTAGATTGTGGCTGCAGGAGTAAATAACACTGCAGCTAGTTTTTCTGCTATTATTATACCTACTTTCATTTATTAGAGCCAATTATCTTTTGTAAATACTGGAGAAAATCTTGCGTGCGTGTGGAATTGAATAAGCAGTTTCTTGCATTTTTGAATCTTGCCATGATCCAGCCACCGGATGTAAAAATTTCGGATTCCGGAAATAAAAATTTGCAAAAGACTTGCTAATTAATAATTATTATTAGGGATCGGGTGAAAATTGAGCGCAGGCTCGGTGCCCTCGACCTACACACAGGTAGCCAGTGAGGAGAAGAGCGGGTGAATAGCCCCGCGGGCCAGCCCGGAAAATCGATGCCGGGCAAGAAAAAAAGCCGAGCCACTGAGATACTTTTCTCTTTTTAAGAGCTCCCTGCCTGCGCGGTCTTATGAATTTATGTACTCTGCGTGCTCATACGCTTTGTCGAGGAAATAGGAGCTCGGCTTGCCGCTTATTTTGGAAAGTAAATAAGCAAATTCAGAGGGCAGAGATTTAACCAATTTATTTCCTGAAAAACGCAAAAGCTGCTTAGAGCATTTTTATTTTAAATTAAATAGTATTAAAGTTGATAATTAAAAAATAAGTTGACTTTATTTTAGTTCTCCGAATAACATTTTCGTTATCGATTGCGCTTCAAAGCAATTCTCGTGGCTGTTATTTTAGTAAACCAGTAACTGATCAAGTGAAAATCTGCGATTTCGGAAGGATTTGGGCAAGTGCACAAGTCACAATCTCTATCTCCCAGGCTTATGCAAATTCATATATGGTTCAACAAAATCTGACAGCTTATCGTTTTACGATGATTCGTATTTTAAAAAAATAAAGACAAAATTACCTTTCATTTAATGAAAAAGGGATTTTTTCATTTGATTAAATCAGAAAGAATTTTTAGTATAAGTTCTATGATTCCAACTCAACGCAGACCTACATTCCTTATTTTTCTCGTACCTTTTTACAATTATCGTAGCATTTTTTAAACTATAATTACGTAATTTTCGAAAAATATCTTTTTGTAAAATGAAAAACAGAAAGTACAATCTCTGTTATAATACAAATATACGTATGAGCATGCGCACTTTTCTGACAAACATGTTTTCAAGCCTAGAAATTTCAAAAAAATAAATATATCATTAAAAAATGGAAACTGTTATTACATAATAATATTAGAATTACTAATAAAAAAATGGGAGCAATTTGATAAAATGGTGAGGATTTTTACAAGATCAGATTTTCGCTTTGCAGATTACAATTTTAAAATTTCTTCTTTAAACTGCAATTCATTTTTCCTTGCCACTTTTAATTTAGAAAACGCTGCTTTAAATTTCCAACTGCACAAATAAAAAGAAAAATTTATAAAAGATTACAATATGAAGATTAGAAGTACATTATGACAATTATAGAAAATTATTTTTTGCTTTATCAAAACTTCCATATGAATTGGAAATATCCATGCAGAATGAGTAAAGCGCATTTCAATCAGAAGTCTTTAATGTAATGTAATAGGTTTTTTTTTGCCTAAATTATACGAAAGAGACGAATCTTGAAATTTACCAGTCAAAAAATCAAATCATAAAAAAAATTGAATAAAGCTTTTTGAATACAGACAAGTAAAATAGAACGAGACACTTATCGCACGAGATAAAAGATAAAAAGCAAAAAATGTGGAAGAAAGCTTTCGAAGTAATACGCAAATAAAAGGTCTTTGTTGGCTTCGCTAGGAATTCCCTGATCCTTGGTGAGGGATCAGACACGAACTATAAGGCAAAGTCGAGTTTTGCGAATCTCCCGCGATTCCGATATTTTTCGGAGACGAAGCCATTTTATCACCGCTCGATCTCCCCCGCGTGTGTGCGCGCGCGGATATTGTTTTCTACTGAGATGCACTGAAACTGACTCTTGGAAAATGATGAATTTAAAAAATGACAATTTTTGTGGAATCTCTTTTAAAAATTGAAGCTGATGAGTAACGAGTTTAATTACTTTTTTTCAATAGAGAAAGTCTGGGCTTTAACCCAGTTTCTCGTAATGTATAATCTAAAGTATATCTCGAGTAAAATTTCTAAGCGTTTGAAAAAGTTTGCAGCTGTCAGTAAGGAGAGGATAGGATCCGAAGGCGCAGAATGAGATTTAGCCGGCTTCCCTCCCTCGCGATCCCTCTCAGGCTCTGGCATTCACGCGTGATCGCGCGCTTTTCTCCGAGTGCATGCAAGAAAGCCGCTATTCAAGGCTTCGGAGAATGGGGGATGGAGGATGGGCATGGATGGAAGATTGCTAGCGCAGCTCTGGCTCGGGAAAAGTGAAGCAGCCAGGACTGTTGCGCTTGCGCTTGCGCGCGGTGATCGCGGCGCGCAAAAAGCAGCCACGCACGAGTGGAGCTTGCGCGCACCGGCTCCAGCTCAGTTACGATCCGAGCGCCGGCGCGCCACTACCTTTCTTTACCCGGTGCCCACGAATCGCAGCACGTGTGTAAGTGACTCCCGAGCTTTTCTTTTTCTAACGGAGTGAGCGAAGCTCGTCTCCTCGGCTCGACAGTCCTTTCTTCAGAAGAGCTAACGGAGATTCGACAGCTTTTTCTTCCCGGCCATCGCGAGCAGTGTTTCTCTTTCAGTTACTCGGACATTTTCATAACGCCTATTAATTCATTAATCAAGCATTAAATTAAAAAACAACAAGTGACAGTGCTCAGCTGAACATTCTTGTGCCGCGGGGCCTTTCCCTTTTCCGTCGGTCCGAAAAACGCAAAACGTCCTCCTCAAGTTCAGGGATGAAGCGTCACGTGACGGAGCGACGCGACACAAAAGCCACTTGAATTCATTCCCTCGAGGCGAGTCTAAAGATATAGCCGTCGCCGGCTATTACTTTCTGCGAGTAATGATATTGCGACTTTTAACTGGATAAATCTTTCATATTTTTTCATCTTTTTTCTTTATCAAAAGAATCGCTGTTTTTTAAATAAAATTTTAATCGAAATATATATAATTTAAGCAAAGTATAATTTAAAGAACGTAGTCCTTTCTCTTGCGACTCGAGGCAAAGAATCTGGAAATTCCGCACGAAATCCGCAATCCGGGCCTTCGACTGGCATCGATCGGGGAAATTAACGGCGGCGATTAGCAGACAACGCAGTCGGAAAATCCGGAAGCTCATATAGTGAAATCCCCCCTGCCGCGCTACGGAATTCGAACAACTTAATTAAGATAGCCAGTCGGCACGCGCAAGCTTGCAAGCACCTCTATTGCTGGCTCGTACACAGAGAGGCTAGCTTTTGACTAGAGCGCAACAGATATTGACGGCTGTTGCGTGCAAGCACGCCGAGTTGCTACTGCTTTTTACATCGAAAATGCTTTTTCAATCAAATCGGCAATGACCGATTTTGGAAAAGTTTTTTTTATTATTTTGACAGAGTTATTTACTTAATGCAAGCTGCAACCAGTCTTCTTGTTTTTTTTTCTTTCTTACAATTCATTAAGATTTCTTATCAATGGTAAATTAAATAGTGCATTAAATGTTATGAACTTAAATTAAATTTTACTTGGAATGCTGTAGCACGTAGATGACATTTTATACAAATATAAAGTATATAAACTTGATATCGCCGGAATATTCGGCAAGATCAGCATGCAGAATATCGTACTTTTCGCTTAAAAAAGAGAATTTTTCGAAATCCGCCTACGGTGAATTTTCAAATTCTTTAAAGCTTTTCTTACATACATGTCTCGTTAAAAGTTATTTGAAAAAGCCAGGCCTTAACTTACCATCCACATTTAAACATTTTTATTAAAAATCAATAAAAACTTCAAATTCACTGAGAATCTCTGCTGCAGTCAATACGTGAACATCAATTCTTTATCAGCTTTTACACCTTGTGATTTTATTTATAAATTGACAGATAGCGCTTTCACAATATTCACTTTATATAAATTAATTTCTTACGATTTGCTTGAAACAGTTTGAACATTGCGGAATATAACCGAGCACTTGGAGAATAACCTCGTTTCCGAGTGTGAAAATTAGAGGAAGTGAAGATTAGAGTGAGACTGTTCTCGAAAAAACGCAGGAAGTGAGGTAGTGGTATGATTCCAAAGTTAAAAGTTGCAAGCAGATAAAGTTTGTGACTATCATTTCAATTGGCCAGAAGATGTAAAACTCACAAAGAAGAATCAAACTCACGTCAAACGCGAAGCATTACTTAATAGGTAAGCTACTTGGAAAAAATCAGCAAATCTAACTAAATATTTAGAGTTTTTGGTATAAAAATATATCGGAGTGAGATATTTACAAACTTTTAATTAATTTATTTGTGTGATATAATTTTATTTTGAAAAAATTACCTGATACGAATGAATTAATAAAAATAAAGTGATGTGAAAGAATGACTTATTCCTAAATGTCGAAATTTAACCAAAAAGCATTTTTCAAAGTATTGCGTTGTGCCTTGTTAAAAACGTTCACAGCACTTAATAATATATAGCTATATACTTTGTATATATAAAAGCTTTCTTCGAACCCTTAATTAACCACGCCAATCTTTCGATGCATATAATTTCGAAAAGGCTTTAGAAACATCGATACATTTTAATATAATAATTTCATGCTGGGAAATATAAATTTTTATTTAAAAACTATTGATTTTTTCACAAGATCTTCAATATTAGTTTCAAAGAAAAGTATAAATATTTGTTTCAATAATTAAAAAACTAGCTATAAATTTATTACAGAGAACATGTATTAATAAATTGTAACTTACATCTAACATACTCTTTTGATTTTAAAAGTAATACTTTAAGATGCTTCAAGGTTTTAAAAGCATTACAATTCCTCTTCAAAGTTTGCGGTAGCCAATTGTTTTATCTGCGCTTTTTTTAGATCTATAATTTACGTTTAAAATGAAAACATTATCAAGTTCAATAAACAGATGCTATACTTTCATAGATATAATGAAATTGCTTAGTCAGTTAGCTCGAAAAAGTAATATTGTTTTATTATACAGTAAACTCTTGAAGCCATAAAAATAATGCATCTAATATGAAAGAACGTATCTAAAATTCAATAGAATTGTATATTTATTTCTTTATAAGTAAATAATTGGGAAAAATTCTAATAATAATATTAGTTTTTCATAGAAGGATCTCGTATTACTTACTTTATATAAATATAAATATAGACCATATCCATTCGGGTGTGGAATATTTAAAAATCAATGAATTTGCATAAAAAAAGATGTTTCATAAATTTTTGCTGCAAATTACTTGGAAAATATTTTCTAAAAATTTTAAAAAATAATTCAATATTTCCAGCTGCAATAAAATTAAAGCTAGAGATAAAAAAATAAAGGAAAGGAAAGGAAAATAAGTCGAATATTGGGCAATTCCTTCGAAGAGTGGAAAAAAATAAACGTGCACGAAGTCTAATAAAAAAGCGAGTGTAACTGGCAATCTCTGGTGTGCAGAACTGCTCTTTTTTTGACAATAGCCGCTGGAATAATCTGCAAGCTTATAAGCGCGCCCAGTGTGAGACGTTATGTAATTTAAGGCTCGCTCGCTCACTCGCACAGCCAGCCGAGCGAATTCAAGCTGCAAGCCTACATTATCGGCCTTGTTGCTGCACTGTGCTCAGTATAAGCTCACTCAAAGTCAAATCACCTACCGACGCCTTTATTATTCTCGAAACTTTAGCTGCCGTTTTTCTTCAAATTGAAAACTGGCCCTATAAGACTTGTTTTTATCAGGCAGTAATTAAAGCGTATAAAAATTATGAACTCTCAATAGGAAGGAAAAACCTATATACATATAATATATCTCGTAGCTAGACTATTAAATCTTTTAAGGCGGAATAAAATAATGATTGCACTGTTAAGCTACCTAGCATTATCGAGCCCCGTAAAATTATCATTGGCGACAAGGATATACGACGACAGGCTAGGAAGCGTGCAACAGGTATTTCTCCGCTTAGCAGCGCATGCACCTATACGTACTAGCTCCTAGTAAAAAAAACTTGCAAATAAAAGCATAAAAGGCTATTTACTCGCACGCTTGCAGCGATCGAATGTTTCTGCTTTTCATATGGGACGTCTCGAGTATGAATTAAGTACACCAGCCCAAAGAGAATTCTGCAACAGTACAACATTCCTGGAAAGCGAATTACCATCAGCAAGCTTTTAATTCTGTTTTTATTGATTTAGTTATTTTACGCAGCGTCCCTCTTTCGGGTAGTAGATTGGATTATTATTTGTTTCTGCAGGGTTATCGTTGCAGTTAAAAACGTAGATTCGCTTCTTGCTTTTATTTTAAAAGTCTGCAAATAAATGTTTAAGTTTTAAATGTCAAAAGTCCGGAAGAAAACTAATAAACTATCCAGAATAAGCACGTTTACGAGCACAAGAGAAACATTTGCACAACTCAGCTATTCTCACACGAGCAACAGTTATAAAATTCCGCTTATACGTGGAATATTGTCATTGTTTATCACTGAATTCATGTCTACTTGTTTACAATAGCGAAAAGTCTCTCCTTCTGCGACCTTGCCCTTTTCATCTGCCACTCATTTTTTAATAAAAAGTTTTGTTTGAAATAATTACTTATAATTAAATAAACGTAACAAAAGCTTTTTCAAATGAAAGAATGGCTGCGAAAAATGTGCAGTGAGGATGATGTAATGGACCATTTGAATAAAATGCAGGCTCGAAATTAATAGTGGATTTCGGTCAATAATTGGCCTATTTATTAGGTATAAACATTTGCATTAAAATGCAATATGCATGTTCTTGCAACGAAATTTATGCACGTAAGAATCGTACACTTAATTAAACATTCTGACGTTTTAGCTTTGGTGAAATTTACATATGGATATATATATTGGGTTGTGCTAAATTGTGCACAATTAAAATGTGTACAGTTCTTATGAGCATCAACCATCCCATGCTCGATTTTCAGAGCGTGAATTACAGCAATGTCAACGTTTACTTTTGCAGAATAAAAAAAAAGCTGGAAAAATCAACAAAGAAGATGAAAAAAGAAAAAATTTATTGCACTCGCTGAAAAAGCTTATAAAAGGATATTAAATTTCGTTGAGGCTTTTTCTTACAAAACAAACTTTGTTGTCCAATTTAGTTACGCTCAGATGGTTCTTCATCGAGCTTCGGGGAATTTTGAGAGAAGCAGGCCCGGAATCAATTTTATTGACATAAATGAAAGTTTGGTGCTTCCTTATAGATATGTACGTATTTAGTATCAGGACAGTTGCCATCAGTGACTTTTGCATATTGGGACTTTAGGGCGCTGCTGGACACTTGGAGAAAAGAGCCGCTGATAATTAAGGTAGCTGTAAATAATGTCGCAGAAAAAGGGAAAGAAAAATAGTCGAGAAAGAAAATGAAGGGGGTAAATGAGGAGCAAAGTCAATAATAACTCGCCTCCGAGCGGACATGCAACCGTGCGTAGATGCAGGAAAGCGCAGAGCCGGGGAGCTTGGCGTCCACCGCAAATCAATGGGAATTCAAACAGATTCAATTTCAGAATTTCATATCGCGCGCGACCGCCGCGCATCCCAGAATGCAATCTGATCAATTTTCAATGGAACGAAGAGAGAGAGAGCGAGAGAGCCAGCAAGAGCTTCAGCATCTGTAATCGTGCATTTAATTCGCGGTAAATTTAACTGCGCGTGCATATAATCGCGAGATCAAGACCCTCCTCAAGGGACAAATTTCAAACTTGTTGAGTCTACTTGACTTGATGATAATTACTTGCTGACAAAATCTTTTCGAATTCCTGTCCTACTTTTTATTCCTAAGGCAATTTTATCTTTCTTTTGCCATATTTTCAAAATGCTTTAAGACTTTATCCTTTTACGTTCATAAATGAACATTATTTCACATTTTACACTAGATACTATTCAAAGGGGAATTTCAACGGCTTGATTAAAAAAAGCAAAGTTCGCCTCCCTTGCTTCCACTGAAAGAAATGATTAAAATAGAGGAAAAACCAAATGTGGACCGACGGTAAATAAAAATCAAATATATTATACGAAGCAGTTTTAATTAAAAAATGATATTGAATCCCTTTAAACAGCCTTTAAAAATCATTAGACAAAATCTCGGTCACTCTGTATTAACCGCCTGATAAAGGCTCTAAAAATATGTCATAGATAAATCGATACAATAAACCTCATAAAAAGGCACTGGATAAATTCTCAAGTATTAAATAAAAACTCGAATACTATATTTGTGGATTCTACTCCTCAAAATTCCATCAGATAATGACGCGCGAACAAAAATCGCGCAATTATCTTAGCACATACCTAATGAAAATGCTTGATCAAAGAAAAACTGCAACTGTGAATTTATATTACCATTTTTTTTTTTTTTTTTTTTTTTTTCTGAGAGGGCTTTCGAAAGTGCATTTTGACGAAGGAGTAAAAATTAGTTGAAGAAGATTTCGATAAAGATTTAAGGAGTCAAATTAATTTAATAATACAATAATTCGTATTATTTGTTAAAAAAATTTTTTAGGGAAAACGTTCTGTAGGAGTCACTATACTAATTCGTCCACAAGGCTTTATAATATGGTAAAACTTTTGCTAGATAGCTATGAGCATAGCAACCTTATTTACTTTTTACAAAATAAAAAAATTACAAATTAATTAAACGTTTTTCTTCTGAGGCCTAAACATACGAGAAAAGATTGTCTGACGGAATGCAAACCTTATAAAAATATTTCCAGTTATCTTTATCAACATCAATGTTACTTCCGGTTTAAACTACACACTTATTCGACTTGTTTTACTAGAGTAATTAAAACTGTGATTAAATTTAGCGTTACCATTAAATGACGTGTAAACTAAATGCAAATGGCATTGAGCATCATAATTTCTTTGACAGCGAGTGCCGAAGGCAGAAGCGATATTCGTTTTTCCCTAAATCAATGACTGGCGCGGCAAGCGTCGAACTAAATCAAGCTTCCGGTGACGAGGAAAACGTGACTTGGCATAAAAATCTGGCTTTCTCGTCTGCTGTTTTTTCCCCGCGGAGAGGAAAAACGCACTCTATCGATTTAACAAACAAGGACGAACGAGAGCGAGAGAGAGAGAGAGAGAGCCGGAGAAAGAAACTACCGCGTCGTGGTTAAATGTTTCGTCAGTGGTTTCATCTCGATACGGTCAGACCCGATATTACCATCATTTTTCTCTGCAATATTGCCAGCTTAGTCTACAGTAAAAAGGTCAAATTTGAATAAATCTCGCGTCTCTCGAGAGCAATCGATCGAGTTGATATTGCTACCTGCCCTTTCATTTTTCTACCAAGATTGAAAATATCCTAGATCTTTTTAATGGAGCGATTAGTGAGGACGTCTAATTAACCCATTCTCAACGAAGATTGCGAATTTTTCAACAAATTTTTTAACCTAAATTTTAAATATCACTTAAATAGCACTAAAAAAATTTTTTAGCGATACAAAGTTTTTTCTATGAAAATTAAAGGTTGGTTAAAGACCTTATATTGTCTTTGACTAATTATCTTCCAAAATAATTTTAATAAATTATATCTAACGAAATTCAATCAATTTGCTATTATTATTATAGTTTAATGATTAAAAAAAAGCTGAAGCTGTTCCTATAACAATTTAACAGCTGCTAGGTATGTTAGTGACAAAAGAGATTAGTAATGGAATATCGACACGCCGTAAAATATAATTTTACAGTTGTTTTTAATCAATGGCAGAAATTGAATATGCAAAAAAAAGTTTTTGAATGAAACGAATTTGCTCGATCCTCAACGACACGTGAAACATGAATCGCTAAATTATCTTAGTATCATTATACACCTTGTGTGCAGACTACGGAATTGGTTGGATAAATTATCTAATGAAAGAGTCACGTCAAATATGTATATTAATATGAAAAACTGATGTCAGATAATTTTGGCTCCTGGACGAATTAAGAGAATTATTAATTTATTTTTGTTACTATATATACGTTTAAAGAGTCCATTTATTTCCGAACAGATTTCCGAAAATTCTCTTCAAATGAAATCCGGAAAAATCTTGGACAAAATCTCTTACAATATAGCGACGATTGATTTCCTTTCCATTCGTCACGCTCGATTTTCCCACAGCGCGGAGTTTCGCGTATCCCAGCAGACGGCGATATTCTGTTTCAATTTTAATGAGACCCGTGAAATTCGACGGGACAACGCTGAGCTCGCCCTCTATACCTCCCCCCCTCCCCCCTCTCTCTCTCTCTCTCTCTCTCTCTCTGCTGCGCACGTGCAAGGCATTAAATTCAAGCGCGTCACCCATGTATAACGAGATTCCCGTCACTTCTCACCGTCGATGTACGGATCGTGCATTTACGCTGCTATTGTCGTATTGCGAAATCAATTTTTCATTGTCACTGGTCTTTTCCTTGCCTCTTGTCACGCACTTTTCATGTCGGGTTTAGCTCGAGTATTTGCACTACAGGGTCATCGAGTTCATGAAACACAAAGCCGTAATATAAGATTTTCGTTAAATTGTGTACACAATAACTTCTTATCTTCGATTAGTATTAATACACGTTTTTGATTCTGTGAAATAGCTATTTGCATTCGTATTGAAGGATAATTTCCAATAAAAACACAGATCAACAAGGGTCACGTAACTGAAACTCTAATATACTTTCCCGAAGGTTTTTGGTGCGCTGAATCTGACCCTGAGCTCAGAATTACTCTATCACGTCAAGTTTTTGGGATATCCTAACCTCAAAGTGCAAAAAACGCTGTATTTTGTCTATTTTGAGGTTATATAACCTGAACATAACCTGATAATCAAGAACATTTTCATAAAAGTAATGAATGCTTCTAAAAGTACTACTCTTCCCCTTTAAAATACATTTTTAATCGTCC
>UCOL01005126.1:0-12538 GCA_900474335.1 Ormyrus nitidulus
TTGTGACACCCTGTATATATAAGTAACTTTAATGTTTCGTTTCAGGACCCCGTGTATAAGAGATGGGTTACTAAAGAAATAACCACACTATCCGGGACATTTGCTGTCCTAGAAACCATACGTTAGGGATAATCCGCTTCAAGGACTGTCCTGAAAGAATGCAAGTGTCCTGGAAAGTTACTTTTAACCCTCGAAAAGTCCTGGAACACAACGTTAGAGATATGTATAGATATATGCTTTGCTTTAATTTTCGACCACACAGTAGCGCAAAGATTAAAAAAAATTCAGTCAATTTTTCAGTTTTGCAGTCATGCATGTGACTACTTCAGCATAAATATTCAAGAAGTTATTGAAAATTAAAATAGTTAATATAATAATAATTAGCAAATAAATGGAAAACTTGGAAATTATATAGCAATGAAGAAATCCAATTTCAGATAAGTATACACTTTTAAATATAACCTATTTAAACAAAAGTTTCCTAATAAAAGTTGTTGATTCTTTGTGTTTATATCAATTTTTCAGGTAGGTGACAGATTCAGCGGGTACAGGACAGTTTCACATAATTTCTTAAGAATGGAGCAACATAATTGTAGTATCAGAGCAGTAAGTACAAAAAATTTAGCCGCATTCTTACTGATCATTGGGGACTGTGTGTTCTTACTGATTAATAAATAAAACTTTTAGAATAAAATTAGTTATTATAAAGTGTATTATTTATATACACATGTTACTATAAATATTAAACCTACTTTCCACCGTACAGTACAAATAGTTTATGAAAAGTTGAGTAAATTAATGTTACTTTTAGAAATAACGTTAATTTTACTAAAAATGTTGTGAATATTTGTAGTAACAACATTTTTTTATTTTGATGCATAGGTGTATAAGGGGGTCTTACACCTAAACTTATTTTTATTTTTTTTTATTTTTTATTGATTAAACGGGCAATTAATGCCCAATTACAGAGCCAGACAAAGTCTGGAAGGAACTAGAGGTGTAAAACCACCCACGCCCACGCAACAATTCCATCAGATACAGAAAAATAGTAAAAAATTAAAAGAGAATTTATAAACAAAGCAGTAAGTATAGCCGCACGCTATTAGTGTATGAAAGTCTATAGTAACAGTAGTAGAGTGAAACTAAAGCTAAATATAAGCTAAAACCTAAGCAGGAGGCGCTCACGCACTAAGCATAACAATGTTATAAGTAACTTAACGCAACAGACTGCTAAATGGTACGCAAATTCACAAGCTCCTTCAAGATAGCTGTCTTTATTTCTGATACCCTCTCAAGATCGCGGACACTAGGAGGTAGCTGATTCCAGAGGCGGCTAAGGCGAGGATACCAGGACTGAAAAAAGAACTCAGTCCTGCAAGTGGGCTCAAAGATGCCTCGAGCATCTCTCAGACTATAACCAATGTCTCGCGAAATAAAGAGGGAGCGAAGATCATCGCAAGCAACATGACAGTTAATGATCTTGTAAGCAGTAAGGATATCATAATATCGAAAAAGCGTTGGAATGTCAAGCAACTTAAATTTATCCAACCATGGTCCGAAGTCGTGATCTAAGAACGACATTGGACAATCGGTTTTTTGGGAACAGTATCTAATAAACTTGTGCTGCACTGCATCCAAAGCCGCCAGCCGTGTCTGCGCATGAGGGCACCAAACAACACTACAATAAGTGAGAATTGGCAACACAAGTGTTATATACAATATAATAATAGCAAAGGGCTTCCGAAAATCAAAGGTAACTCTCTTAATAAATCCAAGCGCTCGCAAGGCCCTAGCTATAACGCTCTGCTGATGGTGTGAAAATTCCAACGCAGAGTCGAAGATCACACCGAGGTCAGAGATCTGCAACACCCTGCTCACGTCCGCATTACACAGGATATAGTTGAACAAGATAGAGCTCGACGACCTAACAAACGAGATAACATGGGACTTGACGTGGTTAAGTCTCAAGCCGTTACCTGAGACCCACTCAACTATCAGATCCAGGCTCCTTTGCAGAGCAGAGCAGTCCAGGGGAGATTTAACCGCGCAATAGACCTTAAGATCATCAGCATACAGAAGGCATTGCACCCCAGTCACCACTGAAATTAAGTCATTTATATAAATGACAAATAAGAGAGGTCCAAGGTTCGATCCTTGGGGAACACCTGAAGGTACAGGGATGGGCTGGGAACAAGCGCCGGCAATGCGCACCGATTGAGATCTGGATGAGAGATACGAGAGTAGGAGATCATGGAGAGAGCCTCCTATCCCCATCAGCCTTAATTTCTGCCCTAAGCGGACATGATTGACTGTGTCGAACGCCTTCGAAAGGTCAAGATAAACAGCATCAGTTTGAACGCCCTGGGCGAAGTTGTTCTGAATGTAACTGCTAAAAAGCAAAAGATTCAATACTGTAGACCTACCACTCACGAAACCATGTTGTCGCGGAGAGACCTGTGGCGAGAGTATGGAGGCTAGGTAGCTTGACAGAATAGACTCGAATATTTTCGAGAAAGCGTTTAAAAGAGAGATAGGACGGTAATTAAGAATGTTGTCTTTAGCTCCAGACTTGAAAATTGGGAAGACAAACGCATTTGTTTAATTTATTGTTTATTAATTAATAATTTCCCCGGGTTACGTGGTTGAGGGGTGCACAGTTTGAGTCGATCGTCGACCTTTGACCGGGAAGGTTCGATACTGAAACGGTCTCGCTATTAAAGGCGACGTAAAAACTTAAAGGGTCAAACCAAATACCTCTTAAATTAAATTATAGTCAAAGAAAGTGATTTTGACATAATTATAATAAAGTGCTGTTATTTATTAAGTCCTTAAAATTCAAACTGAGTTTTACATATAAAATGTTTTATAAAAGCAGATTTAAAAATGAGTGATAACCGTGATACAGAAGAAAATATGGAATGCCAATCCTCATATAACTCAAAAAGAAAAAAGGAAGAAGAAACGTCAAGTGAAACCGAAAGAAATAATAAGATGATTAAACATCATAAATCTAATAAGAAAAAGCCATCGCAAAGAGAAATAGAGAGAATTTTAAATAGAACAAGAAAAGAATTTGGAAAACCACAGCTAAATAATAAGATGCCTAATCTTCCCAATAAAGATAGAAACGCTGATCAAGCCGAAAAAAATAATAAAGCCTCAACATCGAAAAAGATGGAAAATGAGATACCAGAATTCCCTAACGAAATAACGGAAAAAGCAGTTGAAGACCAAACTAATCATTCAAATATGAATATTGAAACATCACAACAAGAAGAGCAAACAACGCAAAATCAAAATCAAAATATCAAGATAGGAAGACCACCACCAATAATAACTAATAAAACAAATATCAGAGTTCTAACGAACTTATTTAAAAGTAATTTTCAGCAAGAAGAAATAAACTTAAAAAACTCCATGGATGGAGATCATACCATTTTTTCCAAAGATAATGAAACTTACCAAAAAGTGAAATCTTTACTGGATGGAAATAACATTAAATATTATTCGTTCACACTCAAGAGTAATAAGCCAAAAAACATAGTACTAAAAGGACTAAACACGGGATACGAAGAAAAAGAAATACTGGAGGAACTAGAAAATTCGACGGCAAATAGGATAAAAATCAACAAAGTTACCAAGCTAGTTACGAGAATTAATATGGACTCTAACAACACGCAAAAAGGAAAGCCGAATATATATATTATTCAAGTTCCGCCGCTTACAGAAACTAAAATTATAACAGACATAAAAACAATTTTTTATCAGAGAATAAAGTGGGAACCGTACAAGAGAAACTCAGTGTTCCAATGCAGAAACTGCCAGAGAGTGGGACACTCTAGCTGGAACTGCAAACTCGGCTACAGGTGTGTAAAATGCACAAGTGATCATAAACCAGGGGAATGTCCCCTGCAGGAAAAACAAAGCGAAAACGTATCATGTGTTAACTGTAAAGAAAAAGGGCACCCAGCGTCGTACAGGGGTTGCCCGTACCTCAAGGACGCACAAGCAACGATGAATATAACCAAGTTAAATATAAGAGATGAACGAACTCAAAAGGTAAACACATTAATTAATTCTGGTTTAGAAATACTTAACAGCCCCAGACAGAGTAGCTCATACGCAAATACCGTGAAAAAGACAAATTTTAGTAGCCAAGTTCAAAATACTCAAAAAATAGCTAACAGTGAGACTTTGCTAAAACACATAAATACTTTTTCACAAAACAATGCTAATCAAAGCATAAATTATAATCAAAAACTAGAGGAAATATTCGCAAATTTGAAAGACGAAATCTTAAACACTTTAAATTCTCAAATAGCTGGTATTAATAATAATATGGCAATCATTACGAGCCAAGTTACCTTAAATAACGAGAAAATTAAAATGATCCTAGACAACTTAGAATGGACAGAAGAATAACAAATTCTCAGATAAACAATAAGGACAGCTTAAAAATTCTAGCCCTAAATGTAAATTCAATTATTGCTAACGAGAGAAGATACGAGATTTTAACTATTTTATGTAAATACGATCCAGATATTATGCTTCTAAGTGAAACAAAATTAAATCATAATCATAAGCTCTCATTCGAAAAATATAATATTATAAGAACAGATAGACCTGGTGCTATACAAGGAGGAGGTACAGCTATCTTAATTAAAAATCAATATAACTTTTCTGTTATCAATTGCAACCTATTAAGCACAGAAAAACTGCTAGAATGCACTTGTGTCAAGATTAAATTAAAAAATAATAATACGCTTTCAATCATTTGTGCGTACGCAACTATGATATACACTTACCTGAATTAAAAATAAGAAGACAAAATTACAGAAATCAATTAAGAAGACTGAACTATTAGAATAGCAACATTCATGAAGACACATTATAAATACTTAACTTAAGTTGTAACAAATGAAAAATCCTTATATAGTTAAAAATAGTTTTTTATTTTTTTATTTTTCTATTTATTATATTGTTAAATGTTATACGTTTTATGTGTAAATAAAATTCTTTATTTAACTTTACAACAAAATTTTAAACCTACGCATAAACTATCTTGCATGATAGTCAGTAGGCACAATTAATAATGTAATAGGTTTTGTTTCTTCTGTCTTATTGGACCTGTAAATACATTGTAAATAATGAATCAATAAAGAACATTTAAAAAAAAAAGGGGTGCACAGTTTATTGTTTAATTATTTGTTTATTATTAATGCTTTCCCCGGGGTGCGTGGTTGAGGGGTGTTTGTTGCAAGTTTGTTGGATAATTTAAAATCAATTGGAAAATCTTTTTTTTTTAGAATAGAGCTCCATTTCATTTTAGGCCTAGAGCCTCCTGGTAGTTAAAGACGGCCCTGGTCCCCCTCTAGATTTTTCGCTCCCCTCCCTACGAAAAATGTTCTATCCGTCTGCTACTGGACCTCTGTATATATATACAGCGGTCCTACGGGATGCTCTATTCAGTTGTCCTTCGGCCGCTTCAGCTAACACGTAGAATTTCTTAGTCCACGCAGTTTGCATTGTGAAAAGTAGTTTTTTTCTGAAAATAAGTGACAGTGAATTTTTAAATTAATTTATAAACAATATTTTGCTGTTCCAGCTAACAGGCAGCATTGTACATACAATTTGCAAAAAAAGAACAACTGTTTTCCTTCTAAAAATAAATAACAGTGAATTTTTAAATTAATTTGTACAGAAAAGCGATTTCAAGTTTTAAAAAATAATTAAGAAGCTACCCCAGTAGTAAGAAAATCACAACGAATTAAACCAGTAAAAAGGTAAATAGTTATATATATACATATATTTAATACGTATTATTTTAGTATATTGTGATACAAGTGCGCGAAGCAGAATGAGAAAAAAAACTGAGAAAAATAATGAGGGAAAAATTACTATTTTATTGTAGTCGAGGGACAGACTCAAAATATGGCAAATTTTACAATAATAATAGAAAAAATTAATATTTTGAATAGAAAAATTATTATGACAAAATTACATAATAATTTTTTCTATTATTATTGCAAAATTTGCCATAATTTGAGTCTATCCCTCGGTTATCACAGAAAATAGTAATTTTTCCCTCTTTTTTTTTCTCAGTGTGTGTAGATATGTACACGTAAGAGAAATTAGTATATTGTCCAACAAGGGGAGAAAATGAGCTATTTCTAGCGAGAATGAGGTATTCAACTTCCGCGCTCTCGACTCCGACTTGTGCTGGAAAAAAAAAACATCACGTAGAAAATGGCGTAGAAAATCGAGCATTGCAAGCTCAAAATTTTAACAAAATGTTTTGTCCAGGGGGTAATAGTCTTTTTTTTTCGTCGCTTACAGCGCTTACCGGACCAAAAAGTCACTTTTATATTTAAAATTAATTTTTTGTCTGTTTTAAAAGATTTCTGTTTACGTACGACTTGAAATGCACGATCATGTATCCAACTTTCTAACACCAAATGAGAGCTTTTCATGCCTAAAAACACGGTGTGAAACACGGGGAGAAAAGCTATTTCAGAATCGGGTGAGGTATTTTCATCATTCGTTTCTGTCTTGGGCGCCCTCGACTCCGATTCGTGCTGAATACCTCAACCTCGCTAGAAATAGCTCGTTTTCTTCCCTTGTTGTACTATTAAAACAGATAAAAAAATTTGTTTTTAATTTAAAAAATAAAAAAAAGTTACTTTACCCCGGTAAGCCCCGCCTGCACAAACAATTTTGTCAAACGTTGGAAATGCTTGATTTTCTACGCTACTTTCTAGCGTGAAATTTCATGCCATAGTTGGGAAAAATACATTTCGATACTAGTACAAAAATAGTTTTCAAAAAAGTGAATCAGATTTTAAAATAATAAAATGTCAAACTTTATCTCAAAGATATTCGACAATTATTTTCTCCAATATATCAAGTATTTGAAGAGTAATAATTATTAAATTAATTTTCAGATATTAAAATCCACAACATGTACACGCAATACGAAGAAGTTTTAAGCGAGTATTGCAATGGCTGTTATTTTCCCGTTTACGGCTGGGCGAAAAGGTGCTTCGAGTGCGGACTGCCCTACCATGAAGAATGTGTAGGCAATGCAGAAAATGTATATCAATGTTGCACGTCTTCCAGTGAGTGTACTTCAATGCCAGAGGAAAGTGCAAATTCCGAATCAGAAGAGAGAAGTACAAATTGTGAGTCAGAAGAGGAAAGTACGGATTCGGAGTCAGAAGAGGAAAGTACAGATTCGAAGTCAGAAGAGGAAAGTACAGATTTTGAATCAAAGTCAACGTCTCCAACATCGGAAGAAATAGTCCGAGACACAGATTCAGACGTGGATTCTGGAACAAAAGCTGATGAATTAGATCCAAAAGATATGCAACGGTCAGTTGAATTGGTTTTAAGCCAAATGAAGGACCTATTAAATTCACAAGTAACTACGGTTGAAGATCATACTGCTTCAATCGCACAGATTAAAGAGAAAATTAAAGAAATATCTGAGACAGTGGTGGTACTATCTGAAGCAGTATGTAAAATGGTAAAAGATGTAAAATCGAAAAAATAAGAAATTTAGGCGAGACATTTTTTTTGTTAATAATGTATTTTTAAATAGAATGTATTTATATATTGTAAAACTTTTTTGTATTATATTCTTATGTATATTATAGTTTTATGTAAAAAATATGTTGTTAATAAAGTAAAAAAAAAATTAATTTATTAATAAAAAAGTTGTTCTACTTTAATTCTAAGTTCTACCAATTTGACAAAAATAATCTATGACAAACTTTAAGTGAAAATGAATTTCGGAAAACAGCTTTCGTAGTGTGTCGGCTGATTTTTCAGGCAATAGAATTCAGTGACACTTGTTTGGTTTTTTCAAACAATTCAAATTCAAACAATGAGCAACGAATATTTTAAATTTCTGTGGTCCTCCTTTTATCCATCTTAAAATGGTTCCTAACAATGCAGCCTACAATAATCCTAGGCGAGGTCTCGAAATATATTTTAAAGGGGTTAGACCATTCTTAGCTATAGATTGCTGTTACTATAAATTGCTATTACCTCGGTCGCCCTCATTTATTATATGGCTAATTTTTTCTATAAGAAATAGAAATTGAGCTGTATATAATTGGCATAAACTTTACTCTTGAACAATGCATTAAACAATGCAAGCATGAAAGAAATTGAAAATGAAGTTTTATGGTCGTGTTATAAACTTATATGACATTGCGGAAAAAGTTATTATAAAAATACATATTCTTAGAAAAGGCCTTCAGCATAATAGAAATAACTTTTAATACAGTAGTGGATCTTCATTCGTTTTCTCGCCATTATAATCTATCTAAATGTCGGTGTAAATTTTATCCGCCTTTATAACGTCATTAAAAATCTTGTATAAATACCCAACAGAGCAGGGATGTAGTCAGTTCTGCAAGCATCAGTCTTCAGAGTAAAGTCAAAATAAAAACTAACCAGCAAGATGAAGAGCTTCCTTTGCCTTTTGGGACTTTTCGTTGCCGCAGTAAGTGATTTTATAAGTATTATTAAATAAATTGAATATTACTAATACATCTATTTATTTAAAACATTTTGACTGAACTTTTCTACTAAATGACGGTTTAATTTACGATTTTATTTAGAGGTTCACGAAAAGATTGAGATCTTTTAAAAAATTTTTATCAAATCTTATTTTACTAATAGATAATTTATTTTCAGTCTTTTAAGCTTTTAATTATCAAAAAAACTTTCCCTCTTCTATTTTTTTTCAAACAAGTGAATTAAATTCAGAAAGTAAGTTAAAAATATTTGAAAATAATATAAATCAATTAATTAATATTTTCAGATGCTCGTTAGCGGCGAAACACCAGAAGAACTAAAGAAACATTTTGAGGAATGTAAAAGCGAACTTGGATTACCTGACGGTAATTTTTAATTACTATTTCATACAAAAATTGAAACTTTATTATTCTTAAGTAAATTGATTGTTTTCAACAGAAAAACCAGAGGGAGATGTTATTAATGATGATGATTCTAAAGTCAAATGTTTCCATGCTTGCCTTATGAAAAAGCACGGAAATGTAAGTTTAAATATTTTAAGAACTTGAGTATATTTCTACGAGAGTAACTAAAAAAATTATACTCACTTCTAATTTATAGATGGAAAATGGCAAAATAGTTCCAGAAAAAGAAATTGAAACAGCTATGAAACACATCCCTGATGCTGATGACGCTGTGAAGGAAAAGGTTAAGGAATGCATCGACGCAGGTAAAGTTCTAGAGGATAAATAAAAATCATACGAAAACAGTCTACTGTACACCTATACTGTGACAGTGTAACCTATAATAATAACGATATTTATAAAATTAGAAAGAAAAGAAATAACTTTTTAAATTTTACTTTTTTCATTCCAGCTAACAAGGAGTCTGACGAATGTGATGTTGCTGGTGCTATGCATAAGTGTATTACGGAAAAGATTGGAAACCACCATCATCACCATCATCATCACCATCATTAAACCTAGAAATATGTTCTGTTGCATGTTAAAAAAAATATATATAACCTTATTCTTTATCAATAAGTGTATGTGAAATGTGCATTTATTTTAAATAAATATATGATTATAAACTTAAAATTGCAAGGAAAATTATTTGTAAAACTCCTTCCAAATTATTCAAAAAATGTGTCGGATAATTGCATATTATTCTGCCAATTGGCAAATAAGAAATATTTTAAAATATGTTAAAATATTCCTCGATTGTTGCTTCATGTAAACATTTACAATGTAAGCAAAGCTAGTAAAAAAAGAGAAAATTTAAGAAATAATGCAATAAAGTTAATGCAATAAAGTTTATGAGAATCTGATTCTGAGAAAATCAATACTATTTTCTGTTATTTCTGAAGATAAAGGCATATTAGTTTTTTATTCGTTTTCAAATTCCTAGTTTTTGTAAGTGTTTTTTTGGTACCATCCTAATGTGCATGTACCATTTTATATCTCTATAAGTTTACTTTGGCAAATTATCTAGCAAATAAAATTTGAAATTTGAAGTTTTGTGTCTAAAGGAAAATTATGACTAGCAGAGTATAATATGCTTTTCTTTTACAAATTTTTTGACAATGTGTTATGTGACATACTAATATGAAAATTGGTTGTCGTTAAATTACGAAACCAACAAATACAAGTATTTAAAGTTTGCTTATAATTATTTTTTATTGCGATTAAAAAAAATTACAATTATTTTAAGCTCATATACTCAGTGGTCATTACTTACCTGCGATAATATCAATCATAAACTATAAATGCTTTCGTTAGATCACGTAATCAAAAAATTATTGTATAAATACTTATCAATCATTCAACGCTTTAGTTTTGTAAACATCGTTTTACTGTGCGAATCGCTAACATTAAAGTATCAAAATGAAATCTTCCATTTACATTTTGGGTATTTTAATTGCTACAGTAAGTAATATTTGGTAGTATTTTAAGAAATCTTAGAACAATATAGCTACAAAAATGTTTAAAAAGTGTTATAATTCTTGAATGGACTTATTTGTTACAATTTAAATCAAATTCAAGAAAATTAGCATAAGTGCACAGTTTTACTCATTTAGTATTTACTGTTAGAAGTTGAACATTTTCTTTTCTACTGGATTTTCTCAAGCTAATTTTCAATTAATAAGAAGATCAATAAATAAATATTAAAATTATGATCGTTTAAGGTTTGCGTCAATTGCGACATGCCAGCAGAATTAAAGAAGGTTTTCGAAGATTGTAGAACTGAATTAGGCTTGCCTGCAGGTAAAAATTACTCAACCACTTACATTAACATAAATTTACTAACAAACCAATATGTGTATTATATGACTTAATATTTTGCACAGAAAAGTCTAAGGGACCTCCTAATATGGATGACCCTAAATGTTACCGCGCTTGCTTAATGAAAAAAATAGATTTGGTAAATAGTCTAATAGATGTATTAAGAAATTAACTAATTCAATTAGCTTGATCAGGCATAATTCTTTTTTTATTTACAGATGAAAAATGGCAAAATAGTAGTTGAAAAAATATTTAAGGATACATTGAAGGATCAGCCGAGTGCAGGCGATGTTAAGGCAAAAATAACTGAATGTATTAATAAGGGTAAGTCTTGAATCTACTTACATAAAATTGATTCTCATGGAATTATATCTTTTATAGCTAATGAACAATCAGACGAATGTGAAGTTGCAGATACTGTGCACAAATGTGTGGGCGAAACAATGAAGAAGCTACAACATTAAAAGTATCCACTTCCTGTTGAAAAATTAAAATTACCTGTATTTTAAATTTATTTTATAAATTAAGTAAATAAAATTAAAGGTTATACAATTACGTTTAATTACTATTGTTGGTGTGTTTTTATAATTTCCTTCAAGATATTTGTACAACGTTCGATAAATCTTTGATTTATGGAAAATTGAATACAATACAAATTGTACATGAATGATTTATTTAAATATTTGTATTAATATAATGTCAGTTAATGTAATACAGTGACTAATAAATCAAAATTACTTTCATTATTGCAATTTTGAAAAATTATTTATTTACATAATGATCTCCATCAATGCTTTAATAATGTTTTGACAGTAATGTTTTGACAATTTTTTTACCTTTGTCTTAAATACTAATGAGAAAATAATTATATCCAAATAATAGTTGTTTTACAAGGGAATTGTCAGTATTCGTTTAAACAAATTAAATTTGTTAGTCAGTTAAAAACAAAAAATTATTTTATGATGCAATATTTCCTGTGTTATGGCGCAGTTTTTTATGTAAATACGAACAAGAAGTCTACATTTTTAGTTTTGCATGCATTCATTTTTGAATCCGCAATGAAGTCACTTCTTTACATGTCAGTTTTTGCAACTGCTGTAAGTATACAACAAAATTAAAAAAAATGTTTATTTTTATTAATTTACTAATCTAATTATAGTTTTTAATAAATGCAATTCTTGGATTAATGAGTAATAATTTAAAGGTGTGCCTTCGATGTCAAGGAACGGATGATTTTAAAAAAGCTTTAGACGAAGGTGAAAATGAATTTGGAATTGAACCTTCGCGTGAGTGTATAAAAATTCAGCACAGTTTTTATCTTCTTTGATTAATATACTTTATATCATAATTGTAGAGCCTTTTAAACCTTCAAATTTTGACGATGAGAAACGCGCGTGTTTTAATGCTTGCATGATGAGAAAACGGGGTACAGTAAGTATAAAAAACGCTTAAGAACTTTAATATGACAGTGTGATCTAATGAAAGAATATTCCTTTATTCATCATTCTTTTTGTAGATAGTAGATGGAAAGATAGATACTGAAAAGTATACTGAATATATCATCAAAAGCGTACCCGGAGAAGACGAAAATCTAAAGCAATTCGTCACTGAGTGTGTCCAAACAGGTATGTCAACTAGATATAGACAGTCCATCTTAACATCCCTATTGAAACGATCTTATAAAAACTAATAAAATCTCATAGATCCGGGTGCAAAAACCGCATAGGTTATGCGGT
>UCOL01005127.1:0-12511 GCA_900474335.1 Ormyrus nitidulus
GGGGGGGGGGGGGGGGGGGGCGAGTTGCAAATCTGGGAAAAGCGAGCGCAGGCACGCACGACACGTGACTCGGGCCAAGTCTGCTCCGCGCTGAGGGTGATAAAGCATACGCTTCTCGGGCGCGCGGAGCATTGATTTTACCCGGCGGCCTTTTTCTTTTTTTTTTTTTTCTTTCTTTCTCTCCTTCTTCCCTCCGCTGCTCTGCTCTCCTGCCGCCCGCCGTTGCCGCGCTGCACGGACCGACGCTATATTATCGCGGGTTTTCCCCGAGAGAGTGCAAATAGAAAAGCGGCCCCGACGCTCTGGGCATAACGAGCAATTCGCTCCCAAGGACGATGCTGATTTTTATCGGGACGAGGTGCCGAAAGATGAGAGATTGCCGGGAGTAGGATTATACAGGAAAGAAAGAGAGAGCATTGCGCCGGGATATTGTTGTCCTTTGCGGAGCAGAAATAAATATTTTTGAGGACGGACATTTTTAGGATCTCTCTCTCTCTCTCTGCTTTTGCTTGTCCTGGCTTTTGTCGGGTCAATCGACTTTTGGTTAAACCTGCGTTTGCGCTTTTTCTGGGTTTAAGGCTCGTAGAAATACAAAACTTTTCGAGTTAAAACAACACCGACTCCTTTCCGGCATCAATAATATTTTATTTGTATAAAATTATAACTGCAGGACGTTCCTTTACAAATAAAGCGATGCAACCGAAAATTCCAATTCCGTTCGATTTTGATTTATGCATAAAGAAAATTGCTTTATTACATCATTTTCATCGAATAAATCATGCAAATACAACTGGGAAAATAGGAAGAATATTGACTCTAATACGTGAGATAAAACGTAATCCGGGGGGAGAGCCGTATCGAAAGATAGTAATTGCATATATCCGAAATGACAAATGCGTAAAACGGGGATTACTTAGATCCCATTTGCGAGGCAAAGCAATCTCGGGTATTAACACGTCAAAGACAGCCGGTCCCGGGGCGACCACGAAAATTCCAGTATGGAAAACCTCAAAGGTGAGCTTGGCCCGGTCCTCTCTCGGAAACCCGCGGACCCTGAAAAAAAAAAAAACAAGTATCCTCCGTACCTGCGGCTTCGATTTGTTGTTTTAGTTCGCACGAATAACACGAGAGCGGCCCCGGCCGCCGGGGAAAGAAGTCAATTCTCGGCGACACTCGAGCGGGAAAAATCAGGTGCCGGTCACGTCCCGGTGTGTGCCGGTCGAGTTATATCGGTGTTAATAATACCGGGAAAGGGCTCCCTCGGCCACCCACGCATCGCACTCGAGAGAGCGAGAGAGAGACGACGGACAGGTAGGAAGAAAAACAAGCGGGGTAGAAAGAAGGAGCGCGGCGGCGGCGGAGAGCCGCTTTTATCTGCCTCTTATAAAAATGACAAAACACTTTTATATATCTCGACGCGAGAGAGAGAGGGAGGTCGGGACGGAGGTCAGCTGCAGGGCAAACAGAGAGCGCCCACGCGATAACCTAATCGCGAGCCCTGCCGGCCGATAATAAGTCCTCTAATATCGAGTTACAGCTGGGCGAAGGGAACTTTTACAAAATCGAGGCAAGGCCCGATGTTTGCTCGACCTTTCTGCTTTCGATCCTGGAAAATGCGACTGCTGGGGGGGATGGATTTTACTAAATCGGAGCGCCTTTACGAGGCTTTTCAATCGAGTAGTATTTTTTTTATTTTCGAATAAAATAGAGAAGTCGCCCGAAACGGTTTAATCGTTCGAGAGCGAGAAATCGGAAGCAAAGAGGAGTCGCGTGTACAAAGAAAAGATTTCCAAGGCACATATTTATGAGCAAAGTTTACCCACCAAAGTTTATTTATCTACCACGCACATCCCAACAAGCATCTCTCGCTCGCTGCCGCTCGATTTAAAACGCAGTCCGGGCCGCGCTTGTGTATCGACCAATTGATATTCAATTAGTTGTAGTAATATTTGTAAAAGTGTCAGCGCTCGGAGGCAATGACTCCTGATAAATCGCGATAAGATTGAGATCGCGTACGCACACAGAGAGAGAGAGGAGGAGGAGAGCGGGGAAAAAAAATCAATGAAAGCCATAGAGCAAGCAGGAGAGGAGAGAGAGAGAGCGCCTAATAAAGTACTCGAATGCAATTTCGATAGGAAGAAACAACAAGGCACTTGCCACCGTGGAGGATGATTCCGTTATTGTTACAGTGCGCTCTCGCTGTTTACAGGGACAATATTTTCATTCCGCAAACAATTCGTAGCTCGATAAAGAGCGCGCCACCTGCCCCGGATCTAACGTTAATGCCTCCGCGATGCCTATATTTACGAATCTCTTTTGCCTCCTCCTCCTGCGAGCTCCTCTTTCTCTTTTTTTACACTCTGCTTTCCGCCGGGAGGAGAGAGAGAAAAAGAGAGAGGAGAGAGAGCTCAAGAGCTTGGATACCCGATTCTCTCTCTCTCTCTCTTTCTCTCTCTTCGCCGTCCCCGACCTTTGCTATAACTGTGCGGGCATTCACACATTGATTGCTCGATTCATTACAAACAAATATTGGGACTAGGCCGTTCAAGTTTTTGCTCTACACTCGTTCCTCCTTTCTTTCGTTCCCGCCGAGAGCAGCCGATATTCTGTCAATAAAACAAAACCGATAAGACACTTGCCCTGCACTCGCGCCAATTCTTCCTGCCCGTGCCTTTTTTTTCTAGCTTCTATTTATATTAAATGCTTGCTTTAAAATCAAATTCCTTTATTTCTCTCCCCGCGAGCAAATTGGCTGCTATAGCTATGTAACAGATTCCTTTTTCCGTGACAGGACGTTTTAACGAGGCGTCTTTGATGACACACTCGCAACCGCTGATCTTTGCGGTTTGGCGCGATCCGACGGCAACCATTAAAGCCGCATTACCCGCCTCCTATCCGCCAAAACACAAGCGCACCTCCACCCACCCTGCGGAAACCAATTACCCCGACGTTAATCCTCAAAACTCAATGACAATCATCGACGAAAACCCCGCGAAAAACCCGAATATCCCGAATTCCTCTCTGCCCGAAGCTCGCGGGCAAAGAGCCGCACGGCCCCCCGGAAAAAAGTCACTATCCTCGATGGAAAAGTCGAAAAAGCTGGGAGTCGAGGTCCGAAAAAGGGCTCGGAGCACGAGGGCCAAGGCCCAAGGCTCGCGTCCGCGTGACAGTTGACAGCTCGCTCGTCGCGCTCGGCCGCAAGCTCGGCGGCTCCGGGCTCCTCGGGCGCAAGCGCGGCCCCGCCCCGGGCCCTCCCCCGTCCCGCATTGGCCCGCCGCGGCGGCGGCCCGGGCCCGCATTGGCCGCGCGCCGGCGGAGCTGCGAGGCCGCAGCGCCCGCCCCCGGATCCGGCCTGGAGGGGGCTGGCTGTTTGAACAAGACTTGGCCGGTCGAGGAAGGGCACAGCACACTTGCTAGCCGGCCTCCATCCGCACTAGACACGCAGGCTCGTGCACACACGTCGGACACGTATAGTCGCTCGGACACGTAGGATCGCCCAGGTGTATTTGCAGCAGCAGCGGCAGAGTGCAGTGTGTTTTTGGGAGGTTTGCCCGCGGACGTACGAGAGCAGCGAGGGCAGCTTAGCGAGTTAGTGCATAGTGAAAGTGGTGCTTGATGCCCGGCGGCCTGGCGTAGCCGTCCAGATGACAATGCTGCAGTCGCAGAAGCTGTACGGCGACGCGGGCGGCCTCGGCGGGGCCATGAGCAGCGCCGCCGCCATGTCCAACATGGGCAGCATGGCGCCGACGTACAGCGGCATCAACTCGGTCGGCTGCATGTCCATGGGCATGTCGATGAACTGCAGCCCCCAGAGCCCGGGCGCCTTCAACATGAGCACGATGAGCTCGGCCATCGGCATGGCCACGGCGATGGGCGGCGGCGGCATGCCCAGCTACGGAGCCGGCTCGATGGGCGCGAGCGCCGCCGCCGCGGCCGCCGCCTCCTGCATGAGCGGCCTGCCCGGCTACGGCCCCCTGCCCACGAACCCGGGGCCCGTCGGCGGCAGGGACCCCCTCCCCCTCGCCGAGCCCGACTCGCCCAACTCGGCCCTGCAGCGCGCCCGCCAGGACAAGAGCTACCGGCGCAGCTACACGCACGCCAAGCCACCCTACTCCTACATCAGCCTCATCACCATGGCCATCCAGAACGCGCCCTCCAAGATGCTCACCCTCTCCGAGATCTACCAGTTCATCATGGACCTCTTTCCCTTCTACCGGCAGAACCAGCAGCGCTGGCAGAACTCGATCCGGCACTCGCTCAGCTTCAACGACTGCTTCGTCAAGGTGCCGAGGACGCCCGACAAGCCGGGCAAGGGCAGCTTCTGGACCCTGCACCCCGAGTCCGGCAACATGTTCGAGAACGGCTGCTACCTGCGCCGCCAGAAGCGCTTCAAGGACGAGAAGAAGGAGCTCACGCGCCAGACGAACAAGCAGCACCAGCAGCACCACCACTCGTCCCAGCCGTCGGCCAGCCCCGAGCAGAAGAAGCAGCAGCAGCAGCAGCAGCACTCGCAACAGCAGTCGCACCACGTCGGCCAGCAGCAGGACGACAAGCAGGAGCTGCACGGCCTCGTCTCGCCGCACCACCAGCAGCAGCACCCCCAGCAGCACTCGCAGCAGCACTCGCACCACCAGCAGCAGCACTCGCAGCAGCACTCGCAGCAGCAGCACCACCAGCACCACCAGCACCCCGACATCAGCGGGCTGCTCGGCTCCGAGCTGGGCTCGGCCCACGACGAGCTCGCCGCCATGGTCGGGCGCAGCCTGCACCCGCACCTCCTGGCCGACCCCGCGGCCATGCACCACGCCGGCATGCCGGCCGGCCTCAAGCAGGAGCCCTCCTACGCCCCCGCGAACCACCCCTTCAGCATAAGGAGGCTGCTGCCCGGCGAGACGGCCGCCACCAGCCCCGGCGCCGCCGCCGACACCAAGCCCCCCGAGCTCAAGATGTACGAGCTCCACCAGAACTACGGCAACTACGGCTCGCCCCACCAGGCCCACCACCAGGGCCAGCCGAACGGCATGCACCCCGGGCCCGGGCAGATGCACCAGATGAGCAACCACCACCAGGACTACTACCAGAGCCCGCTCTACCACCACCCGGCGGTGAGCTCCGCCGGCTCGGCGCCGTCGTCGGGCGTGTCGGCCGGGCCGGGCTTGTGACACCACGCCAGCCACCCGTACGCCCTGGCCTGAGTGCAGGCCGCCATAGCGGCCGCGGCCGCCGCCTCCTGGCAGCCGCCGCTCGAGGACGAGCTCGACGAGCTCGAGGACGATCCGCAGCAGCCACCACCACCACCGCAGCAGCAGCAAATCCTCTACTGCCAGAGCGGCCCCGAGCGCAAGCTCGCCTATTGTGATAATCCGCGCAAGCTCGCCGAGTGAATTCGCGCGTATGGATGAACGAGTGACGAGCTCGTTGATGTATCATAACTTGTAGATAGTCGCCCGATTCCTAAGCAAAAAAAAAGCGTATTAAGGCACTCTCACCACTATATCTTACAGAGGTATATATATATTATAAATAAACATCGAGACAGATTATAAATAAAGCTATAAATAGATATTATATAAATATGGAATCTTGATGATATATGGAACTATTGTATGGAAAGAAAGCTAGCGAGGAATGAGAGAGAGAGAGAGAGAGTGAGAGAGAATGGCGCCTCGACCGCCTCGAATCCGCAGTGCGTTACGTTATCGTCACAAGCTGCTGCTCTGCCTTAGGCTCTCGGCAGCTCGTGGCGATCGACTCAAACGGCCAAGGTGGCGCGCTAAATCCAGGCCGCTTTATGAGGCAGTGCGAGCAATTACGTTCGAGGCCGCCGAGCCGCGATATCGCGACGCTCGCACATCGTTATTAAAGAAAAAACTGTAAATAAGGCAAAAGGACTCGAAACAAAACTTAAAAAAAAATCGCTGTTGACTGTGTAATTTTCTCTGATTTTATCTCTCCTATCTTTTTAAGGTCATACATAGTGTCTCTTAAAAAATTCGGTTCCTCGCCGCGTATACGATAATCAAACTGCGTTTTAAAAAGAGAGAACTCGCGAGAGTTCTCGCCCACACTGCGAGAGAGACTTTTGTGGCTTCGTTTTTATTTTTAGACTGTATAGATACGTATGCGTTCTCGACTTTCGCGACAAGACGCGCGAGGCCCCCCACCCACACCCACCGAGGGCCTCGCGACAACCAATCTGTTGGGGGAGGATACTGCCGACGTTCCTCCTCGAATCGAACGACATGTACATGTTTCAATAAACCAACGTATTTCTACGGAAAAAAAAAATACTCTGCCTACTTACTTACTTGATCACACACCCCTTCTTCCTCATCCAAATCATTGACAATTGTTCACAATGAAAAGTATATTGAGAATAATTTTTTTTACTCTTGCTGCTTGTTATACGTTAACGTCGTTTAATTTCAAGATTAAGCCAACAATAACTTTTTACTTTTAATTTCGTAATCCGTTTGCACGCTACAAATATTGCTTTGATTCCGGAAACATTTTGCTTGCCGCTGATTGTAAACAATAGTAATGCGATTAATATGTAGGTAATAACTTTTTTTTCTCTCGTTTGGAATTATTCCGGAGCTTCAGGTTGATAAATGCGCGTATAAACATAAACAAATGTTTACTTTGGGAAATAATCTACTTTACATATTGTATTTGGAAAGAAAATTTGCAATAACTCTTTCTGACTAAAGTTTATTTTTGGGTCAATTTGCACGTCTGAAAAATTACGAGGTAATAGTAATTGACTTTAAAACTTGATTTTATCTCTGTTTAAACGCTTAATTAACAAATGCAAACTTTGTTAACGTCGCTCGCGCACGAAAACACGTAAAAAAAGGAAACTATTTGCGATAAAGTAGTTTGTTTATTTTCGAATTCACAATTTTTCTTTTTCACTCAAAATTCCAATTTTCCCACGGTTTCCCAAGCACTTTCTAAAGAAAAGTTTGATTTGCATCTCTTACCTTATTTTCTTGCATCTTTATAGCTGCCCATTATCTCTTTGAGTTTTTCAAATGAATAACTAGAATTAGCAGCTTGCAAACGCTGCAGTGCTCAAAAACGTATTTGTTTCCACTCGTGAAAAATGTCGCAGTACACAATCGTGTTTGCGCACTGCAACAATGCGAGAAGCGTTTAACCGAAAAAGTGATTTTTTGGCAAATGTTAGAGTAAAACTGAAAGCAAGCTCGAAAAAGAACTAACAAAGTAATGCCTGCGTTAATTAATATGTGCTTAACATATTTATCATTGATAAATAAATATTATTCAAGCTAAACTAACATCGTCGATTGTTACTGTACACTGGTTAACTACAAATAAAACGTTCTTTCACTGAGGTTTGTACGTTTACTATCAATATTTTCTTTGGCAATTGCATTAAATTAAAGGCTCTTTTTTATTTCACATTAGGGTATAATCAACACGTTAATTATTAAAACTAATCAATTTGTAATTTCTCCTTTTTAAACCCACTTTAGCAGCTAGTAAGTTATCAATTAATCGGTATTCCTTTACTTCAAGAATTTGAGTAAAAAATTGTTTGCTGATAAATAAAGATTATAGCGTACATATTTAACTATTAATATGCATTTAATAAGCTTTTGTATGCGGATTTTGGTGTTTTCTCGTCAATATTTAGATTCAATACGACTTCAGAAGTACATAAGCCAGTATCCTATTGTGTTTTATCTAAAGATAAATGTATATAAGATAATGTTAAATAGATACACATTAGTCAACAAGCATTCCTCTCTCGGAGATTATAAAACAAAGGCAAAATATATTAAAAAGGATACACATTTTGTCTTTTATCTCGCCACAGAGTCAAAAAAAAAAAAAAAACTATTCGCAACCCAAAAAGCGCAGCGTCGCAGTTTACAACGGCATAAATTCATCGCAGATGCGCCACGGCAGTGAATTCCCGGCTCTCTCTCTCGGAACAATCGAAAATTTCGTTCGAAAGGGGAAGTGCGATAGCCTTTGTTAGTCAATGCAGCGGTCGCGATATACACTCGCTTTGCGGACGGGAGGTAAGCTTTTTCCTTGGGCATTATCTCCGCTTTTCTGGCTTTTCCCATTAATGCGCGCCGCGTCATTGTTCGGATATTTACATGAAAACGCGCCAGACAATGGGGAAGATATAGTCTTGAAAGAAAATAGGCCAGTGGCTGCATCGCGCATCGGCCTTCCGCGCTGTGTTGACTGCAGGCTACACTCTTAATTTTAAGTGCTGCTTCTCCCGTTTTTTTTATTGACTCCTATTTTAATCCACTTACCGAGTAGCGAAGATAATGTACACGCTTATATATATATATTCCTTGGGATAGGAGAAATTTTAAAAGCCAAGGACCGACGGATAATGCCGCGGGAAAAGTGGCTTTTAGACTTTTAGCAGCGAGCTAAAGCCTTGAGTAACGAGCTAAAAATTGCGGTTCAAGATGGTTTAATGCCGCGGCGAGTCGGGAGAATGCATTATTTAAATTGCTTTATAAAAGGCGCGGGAGATAGACTCGGCTTTACGAGCCTCGATCTCAATGCTCGCCGCGCGGCATTTTGAATTATTTGTCACGGTACTTTCCGCCGTGACATTGCAATTACACGCCTCGGGAATATATTCTTTTCGGGGTGCAGCCTCTCCGAGTCCGTGTTTATATAAAATCCATTCAGAGCTAACGAGTCCCGATGACAGCGCATTAGAGTATAATGGTAATGTAAACTAAAATTGTTTGTTTACACCCTGGAATTACAATTCTCAATGTAATTGGAATTTCATTGATGTACCGAACGTAAACTATGTGTAGATACGTACGAGTATACAGAATTACGAATCGAAAAGGATACACCGCAAATATTTCCGCCCTCCGAGGTGAGAGCGTAACAAAAAGAGCAATTCGCGCAAGAAAAAGCGAGAGAGGTTTGTAAAAGCAAAGGAAGAAGAAGCGGCGGAGGAGCGGCGGGGAATTTGTCGCAGATTAATCAGAGAGGTATAGTCATATTGCATTGTCGCGCATCGATGCTCGATGCCGGCGTTTCGAGTGCAGAGAGATAAATAGAGTATAGACAGAGGCAGGCAGAGGAAGAGAGAGGGAGAGAGAGAGAGAGAGGGCGACGCGCACGGCTGCAGCTACTACAAAGCTGTGTATTTTGCCAATATTTGACTAAATCATGAACAATGTTTGATTGTGCACACGCTCACGGATACTCCTCTCTCTCTCTCTCTCTCCGCGAAGCCTCCTCCGCCCCTCGGCGCAGCGGCTCTCCCATTATACATTCAGAATTCGATCGGGCGAAAAGCCCTCTCTCTCTCTCTCTCTCTCTGTCCCTCTGTCTCTCGGTTGCGATTAAGAAAGCGAAATTGAAATTTCCAGCCGGGATTAAGGCCCGTTAATTATGAGTTAATCCTCGTAAGAAAAGGAACTGGCAGTGCATATTTCAGGGCCGGCAAGTGGCCAAAGCGCCGGCCCAAGACAAACCCCCGACGCTCATGATTAAGGCTCGGGCCGCGAGGTCATTAACAGCAGCGATCGGGGCAAAAAATAGCAGCCTCTTGTGCCTCTCTCTCTCTCTCTCTATCTCGCTCTCCTCCTCTGCGCTCGCGCGCGTACGCAGCTCGTACAGAGGGAGAGAGAGAGAGAGAGAGAGGTGGAGGGCCGCGTTGCCATCGCTACGCCGGATATATATCAGCGCGACTGCTGGTTGGCTGGCCCCAGGAATCGCCGGCGCGCGCGCAAGCCACCGGAGATATTGACTCGAGGAGAGAGAAAGAGAGGCGTACGCCATGCCGCAAGGAGAGCCCGAAGCCGGGCTGCGAACATGGCCGACCGACGAGACGTGCACACGCGAGATCAGCTGCCCCCGAGATATCTCTCGCTCTCTCTCTCTCTCTCTCCGTCCCTTATCGTTATTATTGGCCCTAATAGGATCAGGACTCCGCCGGAGAGAATAAATAAACGTTAGCCGGCCGATCGAGCCTTTTGTCGCGGGGCTTTGTCGCAGCCGAGCGAGGCTAATGTATGCGACAGACGGGGAGGCGCACACCGGCAACAAGTGCATTATAACCAAATTAGATTTGTAAATGCGACGACGCGCTGCAAGACTGCAGACTGCGCTCGGCTCCGAGGCGGATCACGGATTTTTCCCCGAAAGCCTCGCTGACCCAAAAATCCAGGACCGCCTGCTGCTCTCTCTCGTCTCTCCGACGGACGTAGTTCGTTGAACCTTTATATTACAAAGGCACACTAGTCCCAGGCACACTCGGTTCAATTATACGCCGAGGTGCGCGAGCTGCGGAGAATTATATTTACAGCTCTCGGAATTTTTTTCGCTCTCTCTCTCTCGAAAAAAGGTCTGGGCGGGGGGCGAAAAAAGAGGAGGAGGAACGAGGGGGATTTGGCGCGAGCGAGCATCGGCGAGAGATTTGTTGGGAAATTCGCAATGAAAAATTGAAGAGCCACTGGAGAGATAGATAGAGAACAGCACAGAGCAGCAGCAGCGGCGGCGGCAGCGGCGGCGGCCAGGCAGGCAATCGATTCGGAGAGCGATGAGGGTAGAGTCCGCAAATCCACGCGCCGCTCGGACCGACACGTTGCGCGGATCTATAACTGGTCAGCCTCGGACATCGTACACTTTTCCGTAATATCCAAATACAGGCGCGTCATCGTAAGTGCCACCGACCTCCCCTCGGACAGGCTGGCCACTTTGCTAAATTAATGTGTCCGGCAAGTTGGGAGGCCGAATTACGGCAGCGGCGGCGGCGGTGGCTTCAAAATTTTGGATTATATACGCGATGTTTGCCTGCCGAGCTGCAGTCGGATGATTTATCGAGGGCTTCGATTGCATTTGTGCCCCGATTACGAATTCAAATAAATTTCCGGGCATTATTTCGAGCCGCGCGCCCCGTCTCTCTGTAATTAAATAAAAACGATTTTAGCGTTTGGCGCGCTTATCGGCCGGGGCTTTATTTTGATAAAATGTTTGCCGCGGTGGAATTACTACTTTTTCAATTAGCTTTTTCGTCGGCTCGGCAAGCACGCCCCGCGCGGCGAGTTATGGTCTTTTTGCCGCTTTGCGTAAAACGTAAAACAGAAGCGGTTCGCGAACGCTGTACAAGATTCAAAGCCTTTCCGTTGCCCGCTTAAAAAACTGACGTAATGCCCATTAAAAAATCGAATCCTCCCCTCCTCCGTCCGCCAATGATTAGGAGAGTACCGCGCGAGCTTTCCCCGGTAAAAAAAAGGCTCCGCTTAATATTTACCTCGGGCGATTCTCAAATTGATTGAACAGCTCGTCGTCGGCGGCGGCGGCGCTCGCAAAACAAAGCAAGGGGTGGCGGCGGTGGCGACGGTCGAGTGGCCGTATTTTAGCCGGAAAAAATGAAGCTCCGAAGATGAGCGGCCTCTCCCGTCGGTCGGCCTGTGCAAACGGCGCGCCGAGGACGCCGTATAATTAATCACCGTCATCCATCAGCGATCTTGACGCGGAGAGCGCTCGCGCGGTCACTCCTGCCTGGCGCGGGGCTAATATACATTCGAGGCCCCGAGCCTGCGCCGAGCCGATAAAACTATACGTGCCGGAAAACTCTCTCGACCCTCGCGGACGCGGCTCTCCTCGACTCGCCCGGCGTGCATCCCCGGGAGGAAGGTGGAGACGGGGGGATGAAATTATTCTTATGTTAAAGTAAATAATGGCTTTTTGATGCCTCCTCGTTTTACGAGCGTCTCTCTGCGAGTGCTCGGTATTTGAATGACTGTTTTCACGGTACTTACCGGCGTGAAATTGCAATTGCGCGCCGGATAAATATTCTTTTCAAACGCCGCCTCGAGTCGCGTGACTATTAGCATGTCCAGACAAATTTGTCCACTTCTAACAAGAGCTTTGCAGCTATATTTAACAATATTTGAGAATAACCTCCATATTTATTATTTGCAACAGAAGTGCAAGATTAAAAATCCCAGCCTCTCTCTGTTTACTCGGCGAGAAGTAGAAATAATCGGGCCATTTGTGCCGGCCCGACGAAAGTTCGCCCGTCGGATGGGGGCTTTTCGATTTAGCATTCTCGTCGCTCGGAGCGGCTTGTGTAACGACTCAATAAAGGTATGTAAGTCCCGGGGCTTCTGGCGAAAGGAGCAATAGCCGCAACACGTATTGTTGGCACTTTATGCGGGGCTTTATTCGGGGGTGTCTGCTAAACGGGCGCTTAATCCGCCCCCTCGCTTAATCCACCCCCGGCGGAGCGCATATTTTCCGGCGAGTGGCGACGGCGAGAGTCTACCCCCTTTCCCCCCGAAAAGGCTGCCTCCCTCGCAGCAATTGATTGAGTCGCGTGCGAGCCTGTCTTATGAATGTTATTCTTCTTTATGCGGAACGTATCGCTACTTAGTCGCCCGTGAATAATTTCCTCCTCAATCTCTGCGGGAGAGGCGCAAAGCCGGCCGAATGTGCAGTCGTCATCTCGGCGGGCGAGGCGGGGGGGGGGGCCACTTTCCTAGTC
>UCOL01005128.1:0-12537 GCA_900474335.1 Ormyrus nitidulus
TTGTAAAATCTTGCATAGTCTATTTTTAACTATTCAATAAATTGTAATATCTTGTGATTCTAGAACGGCTTTTTCCTCCACTCAGTGAGTAGAGGTTTTTTATGCCTTTGATTAAATTCATTTTTTTTGTAAAGTAAATTGTCTACTAATCATTCTCTTCCCCGAATACACACTCCCAGTCTCCTTTAGAACTCAAGTTTCGATTGACGAAACAATACCAGAAGGTACACTGAGAAAAAAATTTAATTGAACTGATTAAATAAAAAATGAAATTTCGCCGATAACATATATTATTAAATTAAAGACAAACCCTATTGAATTAATAAAATATTTTATAAAATTCGTCTAATGCTATTGAATTAATAACATATTTCTTTAAATTAATTTCTTTACTTGTAGGTATTTTATGGTGGGAGAGTTGGACATTTAAATTTTTTTCTCAGTGTACAGAATTCGGAGATTTATTTTTCTTTTTAGACACTTTTCTAAATTAGAAATATTTTCAGGCTCCAAATTAATCATTTATAAATATCTTAACCCTTTGAAGCTCAAAGGAAGTAAAATAATTTTGTAAATTTTACGAATTTGCGGTCTGTAATTAAAACCAAAATTAAGACATTTTAAGTATATCGTGGTGTCAAGTAAACGCACAAACAGCTTACATTTGCGCTTACTCGTGCAGAAAATGACGCCGGTAAGATGAGCAATTAATTTTTCTCAATCTCTACTTAGCTAACTTTTTCAAACTTTGACTTCAAAAAGCTCCAGCGACATAACTTTCAGCCTTCGCTTTTAATTGCAATGCATACAAAAAATAATCCATTGTCGTTTTCTCTACCTTCTCCGCGATTCAGAAGACGTCTCGCCGTAACAGTTACGCAAGCTTTTCATTAGCATAATCCGGTTATTTACACGAACTACCCGGCCTGCCTCGAAACCTCATTACGAGAATCCTCTCATTTCCGCCTTCACCTTTGCAAACAATGTTGCGACTTCTTAGCGATGCCTCAAAATTCCAAACCTGCAAAAACCCGCTTCCGACCCTATATATACCACTTACGTCGCTTATTTTTCAGGGTCCATTTTTCGCGAGATTCCTCGCTGGCCGACCTTTCTAATTTCGTAAAAAGCCCATTATCGAGATTACGGGCGCCGTTGTGGCATGCTCGAAATGCCAAGTTCCCCCTCTAACCCCCGGAAGCGAATACCCGCTGCCGTTAATTAACAAAGCGGCACCAATGAAAAGCCGCCCCTCTCCTTTTTTCCCCCGACACCGACTCTTCTGCCCCCGAGTATTTGGAGCGCGAGTGTAATTGCTGCCTTTTTTTTGCAGCGACGAATGCATAACGCTGTTTATGCGGCGGACCATATTTTTGAGTTTGATGCTCTGGGGAATCGTGGGCTGGAGAATGAATTAGAGTACTCGGGTGTGCAGTTACGTGGCTTCCCGAACGACGGCCTGGCAGTTCGGGCAGCGGCTTTTTTCCCGATGAACTGGATAATTAACTAAATTTAGTTTTAGGGAAAAAGAACTAATACGCCTGATATATACTAGTGGCGAATATTCCAAAAGGAAAATTAGGTTGCACGTTTAATTAAAGGTTTGTAGAAGTAGACTACTAGCTGGTATAGGTCTATTTACGATTTTGTATGCATGAGCAGCAAACGACAATTTTACGATTTCTCATGAGTAGTAATAACTTTGCTTTTGTTATTTTACATGCGATCGTTAAATAGAGCAGTAAACTTCTACCCTTGTTGCATCTAATTACAACAAACTTTATTACAGTGTAATAACTTTAGTTTGTTATATTAATTGTATCTTTATAATTATGGAATTAAATTTTATGACACCTCGCGATAGTTACAAACAGAATTGTATTACTTACAATGAGAATTGCATATTTAAAGAAAGGTATTATAAAGTAAAACCATTATATAATGTTACCTAACTAAAGTTTAGTGACAAATCATTTGTTACGTTCAACCTCTAATAAAGTTTTGCGAATTTCATCGAGGATTTGCAGGATTTTTGGATAGCTCGATTAAAAAATTTATTTGAAAGAGCTACTAAAACTTCTTAAAGAAATCAAGTGAAAAGCTAAAGAATGAGTTATAAATGAAAGTTACTGGGCCAAAAAAGAGAAAATCATACTGTTATTTGGGATGTTGGTGACAAAATCTTAATTAACTTTTTGCAGGCAAGTGAAGCAATTGCTGAAGAATTCCGTTCATCCCTTCTAATTAACTGTTTAAATAATAAAATAAAAGGAAACAAAAACACTTCACGAAAAAGATTTTCTTTTGTTCCGACAAACCCTTCTTGTGCAATTAAAGATTAGAGTTATAATAAACGTCTTTAAGCAGTCTTCTTACTCTTTACATTTTCTTTCCCTGGACTATTTAGAAACATAAAATTTTATTTAGCTCCGTTTGGTTGCAGCCACTAACCCGAACAAGAAGAAAACTCGTTACAAAAAGTGGTTGCCAGGATAGGAGTTTTTGTGAAACAATTACATGTCTGTTGAAAACAGAAACAAAATTAAATAAAAAAACAACGTTAAGGAAGAGTTTTTAGGGAAATCTGTTTTCTTTGTATTAATATGTTGACTTGAAATCTTAATGCATTTCTATCCAAAATTTAAAAGTTCATTTCTGTATTTAAGTTTAACTGCTATACTTAATTGTATAAAGTTGGAGTTTGCTTTCCCCTTGAATTAAATGCCAACCCTTTACACTAATTCTTTCATCTACTTTCATTAATTATTTCCGTCACATTAATTGAATTGCCGCTGAAATAGTAAATATGCAGTTTCCCTCAATTACGTCGGCGGAAAAAATAAAAAAAAGACCGTACTCCCTCCGCTCATAATTGTTTTTCAGCGTAAGTCCGCAAAGACAGGCAGACGTCATAATTAATTATCCCAGGCGGTTAATTAAGCGAGCCCAAAGAGGGAAAATCAAGCGCAGCTTGATATAATATCGCGGCGGAGCTTTAGCAATGCGCGCGCTGCAATTGCGCAAGCTGGCGGCTGCTGTATAGACCAGCCACAGGTGGCCGATCCAGCTGGAGAGGAGGACTGTGCACAGATAAGCGCGACGCGGGAATTTCGGTCGGCCTGCGATATCGGAACCAAAGGAGGTCGCTCTCGCTTTGGCACATTTTTACGGGCGAGAATCGGGTGCACTGAAAATTCCAGACAGAGAGCTTTGCAAAGGTGAGGAGTTCGCGAATTATGGTAAATTACAAGAGGCAAATTAGCTAAATGTATTTTTTTTTTAATAATAACGCTCTCAACTGTTTGAAACTTGGCTTTTATAACCGTTTCCATTTTTATCTATTTGCATTTATGAAGTGTTGATTGTTATTAAAAAGGCGTGTATTATTTAACAAAATTTATTCGTTAAAGAATAAAAATATAGGATCGTACAAGAAATGATGTAATAAGATGTATTTATTAGTAGTTTAATATTTCCAAAAATTAAGTAGTTCTATGCTTAAAGAAGTAAATTATTAGAGAAAGTAAATAGAAGGCTAGATTTTTATGACAAGTTGAATTAATTATTTTTATTTTTATTTATAATTTTTAACAATAGTTCGCAAGTATTTCACTTCTTAAAAAAATTCTTGTTACTTGCCCTCCAAACGTCAATATTTTACAGTTTGAAGTACGGCGAGAAGGAAGTGTTAAAGATCGATAGTTCTGTTTGAGTTATGGTCGCTTAAACTTTTTCTGCCGAGTTAAAGTAGTGTAGAGTATATCAAAAGTACAACATACTAAGTATACGTCAAACTTAAAAACACTTTTAAACTGCTGAGTACAGATTACACATACTTTCTTATCTGGGTTCAAGTTAAATATATAACGTGTAGAGTTCCTATTAAAAATTACTGCGTATCTTTTGTTTCATTTGGTTTCTTGTTCCAATTTCGAACCTTTTTGAACTTTTTTACAATTGCGAAAAGTATCAAAAGATATTGGATCCGTATTAGTCAATAAAACCTTTCCACATCTATCTATTCTATCTCGAATCGATGAATATCGCTCTGAGGTTGTAATTCAATCTACGTGCAGCGGCACGTGATTTTCTGCTCGTGTATATATATCAACAAAATTGGTTCTGGCAAAAGAAAAAAAAAATAAAATAGAAACACAAAACGAGCGAATTCTCGCGGCTGCACAAACGCGCAACCTTTTTCATTCCTTTTTCGCTCGGCGTGATCAGTGGGCGCGAAAAATTGGAGTTAAAACTATCGGTCGAAGTACAATTACAATGGGAAAATGGCAACTAGTCCGGAATGAGTTTGTAGTGAACGGAGGGTTCAATTATTTACGCTGCGCACGAAAATCCGCCGAGTTCTGCATTGCTTATCCGGAAAATTGGCTCATAGGTAGACTTCGATTTCGCGTAAAACGCGATGGAGCTCGAAATTTTCGATGAGAATTCTTCGACATTTTAAATGCTTTGTACGCAAATATCGCTTTATGGAAATGAAAAGACTAGCGTTAATTGCAGGGCGATTGGAAATTGATTTTTTTTCAGTAGTATATAAATTTGAGCAAACATATTGAGATTAATATTAGCAGAGACCCTCAATGAACTGTGAAGTCGTTGCGGATAATTAAAAAAGTTTTTAAAAATTTAATCCCAGTGAATATTACAACAATATATTGCAGAGGCATTATAATGATGGAAATATTATTGTAATATTTGTTGTTACATATTGTTATGTGAGATTCGATAAGTGCATCAAGAGATTGTTTTAAGCCTTTCCGTTCAATTTTAGATTATTAAATGCTTTCTAATTGTAAAAATAGCTAGAGAACCATTACAATTAAAAAAGCTTTGATCAATTGAATGAACGGTTAGTGACGAGTGGTGTCGATTTCCAACCGAGAAGCATTTGAGCAATCAAATAAACGTTATGTTACGTGGCATTTCATTTAATTAGCTTCCTAAAGCACAATTAGCGCTGATTTCCGGGACGGGAGCATTTTCCAGTAGCCCAAAATAGCGTTACTCATCAAATAAACTTGATTGTGCGTTGATTGTAAATTGACCGAATACCGTGCTAATGGATTTTTTACTATTCCACGAACGTGGAAAACATTTGAGGATTTTTTATTGCATTGGTATTTGTTCTGGTTGTCAATTAAATTACTTTACTCTGCCCTCGGCATGCAAAATCCATTTATTTTACCACTGCAATTTCAAATTGATTAAAGCCTAAAATAATTTTAAATTTTAATCATCCTTTGTTTGTAATTGACTTAAATTTTCAAAATCTTATATATTCTTATATTATGAAATCGATTTTACTTTATAAGTAAAGATTAGTTTAACAGATTACATAAACTCCAATTTTGTATGCCTCGTTAAAGTATAACTAATGAAAATCTCACCTAATTTGTTTCCTATAAATATAGAAATTCTAGTTTGTTTCTCTTATAAAATTAAACTTTACAATAATTTTCAGTAGCGTGCATTTTATAGTTAATTAACATTTTAAGCTACTTTTTAAATCGGAATAATTGTAATAAATTGCAATGTTCCAATGTTCTCTTTCAGCGAAAGAAAGTACCCTGCTTAGGTAACGAATAACAAAGTTTTTCACTTAGTGACCAAAATTCAGTCCATTCTTCCGCCTCCCGCACGAAGCCAGACATCAGAACAATGACTTCCGCCACCCCTGGGATTGGGCAGACAAATAGAACACTGCTTCCTCGAGCAAGCATTCGATTATCGACATTCCCTTTGGCGTCGACGATTCGACAGCCGCTGCAAATTGAAAATTTCTCATGTTTTTATACTCTCGTTACACGTAAGCAGAGGGCGCTCATCGTTAAATCCGCTGAAACGTCCATCGCCTTTTCATTCCTCCCCGCAGGAACAAATATAATAAGCGGTGTGCGTAAATTTTGCTCGTTTTTTTTCGAAGAAGCCAGTTTGCTGCTGCTCCCATTGAATTCTCTTGGGAAGGGTGGACACTTTTTTGCTTTCTCCTTCCCGCAGTGGCTTAAAACCGGCACGTGAATCATTCGCTCTCTTTCACGGCCGGTTCGCTATCGACTATTTGTCTGTGCCCCTGATTTGAAAGCTCTGCAGATGAGGTTTTTTTCTTCTTCGTTCGTCCGCCGGAGCTTCCTATTGCTCCCAGTGAATGCGTGTGTGCGCAGAACTCCGTGTGACAAGTGGCTCTCGCTTGGCGAATGCAAATGCGAGTGCTCGGGGAGCTTTATAGAAAATGCGCAGGTCAATTGAAAAATAAGTAATTCTTTTAAGGAGATACGAATAAAAATGGAAAGTACTGTCATATAAAATATGCTCAATTGTTTTTAATATGCTTTTTAATTATGATTTACTAGTAAAGCACTCGGAGAAAATTTATAATACTTCTGTACAGATTGTAGAAGATTACTGCGTACAGGTATAATCGAGTGGAAAAGTTCGCATATCCGATCAGATACCAAAGCGGTTCGATACTGAAACTCATTATCATACTGATTACACGCGCGATCTGGCCTGAAAAAGCTTTAGTTCCGATGCATTGGCACCGAAGCGTTCATTAGCCAATGATTTTTATACTCGCTCTCTTTTCGCGGCGCGCGCTCGGCAATTTTCCAAAACGAAGGCTCCCTTGCGCGAAAGTTTGCCTCGCGCCCGCAAGAGCTCGGGACAATTATGCACTGCAAATATTCATTATCCCGCGGCAAACTTTGATGCGCGCGAGGCAGCTGTCTCCGCGGCTCCCCATCCTCTCTAAATAGGCACTCGATACGAGTAAACAAAGGATTCACTTTCTCCCCGCTGACTGCTTGTGTACGGGCGATTCTTGGTTTTATGTAGAGGGGTTGAAAGATTAAATGAGGCTTTGCGATATAATTAACGAATTTGATGCTTGAATAATAACTGATTTATTGTACGAAGCCTTTTGGATGAATAGAACGGGGTTTTTGTTTCTTGGTTAGTCAGATAAAGGTTGTTAATGCGTGTTTCATGGAATTATTCTTATTGCACTTTAAACCGTTGTAGTAATAAGGTTCTGAGATCATCGAATTGAAGCGAGTCTACAAATATTTTTGTTATGAATCTTGTAAAGAGATACTTAATTAAAAATTTATTACGACTGGGTTATAAAAAAGTTCAAGCTTCTAAATTAATGATACGCGCTTGTTAGCGAACTTCTATTCAAATTAATTTTTCTTGGGAGCATAATTTTAAAGCCAATTTCGCATCAACTCTTATTCTAAATAATAAGCAGGGTCGGCAAAAGCAGATGTTGCTTCATTTCTCCGTCAGATAAGAGGCTGTTTTTATTTCTTAAATTAAATACAGAAGGCAAAGGTAAAAATTCTTTGAAAAATTCACGTTAACTACCAGGGGATGAAGCACATAGCGAAACTTGGTGCAGCCTCCCTTCTGCATAATTTCAGGATAAAGCTGCCGGATGACACCGCGCCTCGCCTCTCGAATAAAATAACAGGACAAGATGCACATACACCCAGGTACTTTCTCGCATTAGGTTTGTCTCGAGAGACTTAGGCGTGTTCGTTACAAAGCGGGTCGAACGCCTGAGTGCATGTGGGGATTTATTACGCTTCAGAGCAGCGCGCGAGACTTTGCCGCATTAAAAGCTGAAGCACTTACTTACTTATAAGTTTTTATTGATTTCGACCTACGTGTCGTCGGCAAGTTCGATAGAAGACTTTTTGGTCGAAATTAACGTCAATTACGGTGACGTTATTTGCGCTGCAATCGATTTATTGATGAGCTGGGCGTACTTTTTTTTACAGTGGGAAAGAATATATAAATCACTGGTTTTTTTGTGGTTAGAGCTCTGATTACGCGAAATAATTGCATTGCCAACTTTTAAAAGCTTTTTTAAATGCTTCAAGGATAGAGATAACACTGTTACTTTGAAGTTGTTTCCGAAATGTAGAAGTTTCAAGTGTTAATTTAGATTCATAATAACGAATTTGCTTGGTAATATATGTATAAGCTTACATAGACCGAGTAAAAGTTGTCCACGTATTCAGGATCCTGAATGGCGAATAGGTTGTAAAAGAGCAAGGTTTCAAATTCAAATTAATTTGATGACTAGTTTCTAGAAACTTTCTGTAGAAACATTTCCAGCTAAAATTTCATCGGCATTACATCAGCAACTTCTTTTAGCAAATAAAGTTTATCAAAATATGATCTCGTTTCGGGTTTGCTGCTATAATAGAAGGTGCTCGCGATTGTAAATATATATGTTTTCCGCTAACACAGACTATGAGTAATAACTTCCACGAGACTGGAGAAAGTAGTAACAATTTTTCATTCTCTCTTTTACGAAGAAACAAAATACTCATTTGTATCCGCGTAAAAGCAATTTATAAGTTTGCTAAATTACCCTATTAGAGGAACAGGTGCAGGTCTAAGTCAAACAGCACACTGTTCGGAGATCCCAGATAGGTCACACCTTAGTCCCGCGCTGATCTCCCTGCAGATACGCCGTGTAAATCCCGAGAGTCGCGCGTTCCCGCGGCAAGTTCGATCTTTACGTAAAAGTTAATGGTTCGTTTTTATCTCGGCGGCGAACTCGCTTAATTAGGAAGTTTGCCCGGTAAAAATGAGAAATTCTTGCTGAAAAGGGTTAACATCGGCAAATAAATCGGACGTTTTTGACGTTTAAATTATTTTTTAATTATTATAATTGAACTTGACAAAAATTTACGCGATAACGATTTACGTAATGTTAGATAATTTGAAGTTTCAAACTTTACTCCGTTAACTGCTCGGCAACTTAGAATTCATAAACGATTCAAGGCAAAGTTGCAGGCTAAGCATTACGAAGTCTTGATCTATCGGGCGTTATGCATAACAATTGCTGCTAACGTCGATACCTCAATATTCCGCAAGGGATTATCAACCAATTTGGTGGTGGTTGAATGGCACTATTAGGCGCTTTTATGTTTGGCTTCGTTGAATATTGTATTCAGTTTTTTTTTTTTTTTAATATTATGTCACGTGCAAATAAATGATGATTTTACTTTTAACATAAAATAAATAAACATTTAAATTGATCCTACTCCACTATCAATTATTATTTAATAATAATTAACTACTATAAAAAAATACAATTTATCTTACTACGAAGTATCGATCTCATTCAAATGGGGTAGCTGTAAGAAAACTTTATCCGGAGCAGACAGCTAAAATTTTGGCTCAATGGGAGAAAAAGAAGCAAGCGAAAAGTCGCGCAGGGCGAACTTGCGACGTACAAGAGTAAAATTAAAACTCCGCTAGGTAGCGCTTTTCCTCTTTCCACAATTATTCCATCTGGGAGAACGATCCGATTTCCTGAGAGAAAACGATGGTATAACTTTCTTATCTCGCTCTAACAGATTCCAAGTGGACCGACTTGAAATTCGATTCTCTAACGGTGGCAGTGGCAGGAAAATCAGTATCGTCGGGGTAGAGGGAAGCTGCGCTCTTGCTATTCAATCGTAATTCTCTTTCCCGCCTCCCGTCACTCGAGCCCGAAGTTTGCAAATCGTCCCGATCTAATTGTCAGCGGCGGCACGACTTAAGGAAATGAGACGAACTGCATGTGCACACTTGAGAAAAGCACTTGCTGATTTACGCTGGTATTTCCCCGATGTAAACGAGGCTGCAGATGCATTCCCTCACTTAGTACAGATAGAATGTATTACTGGAATTGCAGCTTATCGGGTGGTAATATTATTAGATTACTGCTGGAAGATGGTTGCTTAACAAAAAATTTATATTTGGTGACCTATAAGGGGTTAGCGAACAAGCCTGAATGACTTTTTGAAGATTGACTTGTGCAGCCTTCCAGAGGTTGAACAAATTTTAATTTTTCATAAACAAAAACTTTACAAGTAGCATTAAAAAGTATTTTGTATCTAATAAAAAAGTTTAATAATGCTAAGTTTAATTTCATCAACTTTACACGTTAATTTTTAACGCGGGAAGTTAGTTGTAGAATTTTAATTACTTGTGGATGTTTATAAAATGAAGTTTCTTTTATAAAATGTTAATTTCGTTCATTTTTTTATTCTATAACATAAAGGAAGAATTTTTTTACACTTTTTTAAAGTACATAACTTTAGCTATAATTTGTTTGTTTTTGGAGTTTCTGGTGAATTGCTATCAATGAGAAAACTTTAAATTTCTTATGTTATAACGTCTGCTGTCGTCTGCTGTCCATAAGAGCCTACACTTAAGAGCTTTATTTCAAACACCGTTTTCTCAAATTTTTGCACGTTAACTGTTCTGAAAATTTAGATGTTTGTATGCTACGTACTTTATACTACGTGCCTGCAAAGTCTTAATAATTTTTTGAATATGTCGAAAAACCATAGAACCACCTTAAATTGGATAGCCAACATAATAGTTGTGTTTTTTACTAATGACTAAAAGGTATTTAAATTAATACAATCTTTATTCAACGTAAATCAATTATTTAATACTAATCTTTTCAATTGCAGATGCATAAGAATTCCATTATTTTTAATTAAAAGATATTAGAAACATTATCGGCGCAGATTTTATCAGTCAATCTGAAACTCCATTCGAGCGACCATCTCTCGAGGTGATCAGGTGCCTCGGCATCGATGCGGCAGCGGGAGCCTATGTCGTCGCACTTGGCGACGAAATTCAATTAAAGTGTGGCAGCGGAGAGAGAGGAGATATTTAGTCTCCCGAAGCTTGCGAGTCAGCTGCGCAGCGGCGCAAGCATAATTATCATCGAGCAATTAACGAGCGCCGATTGCCATTAGCGTCGGCCGCGTGTGTGCGCCAGTCCGAACCGGGTCACGAGGTTCACCGAACCACTTTGCGAAAAAAGAGCGCGTCGCATTTTTTCATCCTCCAATTAGCGAGGGGGAACTTTTGCAAGGGAGGCCTTTAGCTCTCGGATTTCGAGAATGCGGTCTGGACGTGAGAGGTTCGGAGCTTTGGTTAAGGCTTGCTTTTGCAAGGATCTTGTCGATTCTGGGAACAGATTGATCGAATTGGACGATGGGAGGGGCGTTTTGAGACGAGTTCTTAGATAGAAGCAGATTGATCAAACTAACACTTTGACGCCTTTTTTTGTAGTTGAATGGTGTACTGCCCGGTAAGCAGGAGGTCGCTGGATCTAAACCATCCTGGGTTGTGGATTTTTTTCTTTCTTAACTTTCAATAGACATTGCAAGTTAATACTTATTAAGGGGATGTCGGAGCCGGGTAGTTGCTGTCTCTCTCGCACGTATTCTTTTTTCTCGTAATACTAAATAATCACTATCACAATGTATAAGAAAAGGTATTTCCCGTGTAGCTATAGCAATAAAGTATTATATTCCACTTTATTTATAGCAAAAAAATTTCTTTTGAAGACGTAATTTGACAACTATAAAAGTGAAGAGTTAGGTTAGGATCTCATACGTGCGAGAGAGACAGCTGCCCAACTCCGATATCCCATTAACTTGTTGGAGGACCTCTATGAGGTCTCCATGTCAAAAAAACTGCTTGCATTACCAATTAGATTCTAAAATATTATTTAGTTGAATAGTGCTTTTATCTGGTAGGTTAAATAGGTGTTCAAGAACATTTCATACCCGAATTATGCACATAATTAGTGTTCTAATTCGCTTTACATGCGCCGACATCGATGAACCTATAATAGCCTCAATTACCATGTTGAGCCTCTATTGGAAATTTTCGCAAAAAGCTGAATAGTAACAATAGAGCGGGTCGCGTGTATCGTGTTAAACCGCTATTACACGCAGGAAACACTTGTAAGCGGGAAATTAAGTTCATAAACAGAATAAGAGAAGGCCTCTTAGTTAATTCAGCAGTCAAAGTACTGGTGAGCGCACAAAGAATCCTAAAAGCTCGGCGTAATTGCTTTCATGAATTATTGCTCGTTGCTCTTGCAAGTAATTAATGGAAATAAATAATTGACATTCAGCTGTCAAGTCAATAGTGCGATGTTTTAATTTCGTGGTGAATTCTTTAGATGCCGGGGTTATTTTGATTACGGTTGAAACGCTCGCAAGCAGAATAATTGAGCAACTATTTTCTAAACATATTAAGAGCAGCTTAGCGGTTTTATCAACAACAGCTTGAAACCAGAAACATTTTTCAAATTATCAATAGGAACGATTTGTTTCTATCTTCGGTGAAATTCTGAAACCCGCTTCCCTTATCTGCTGCGAGCAGCAATCCCCTCTGAAAATGTATTCAACCCGTAATCGCCTTTCCCGTGCCTGGAAACCAGCGATGATCAATCGTTATTACCCTAATCCGTGGCTCTGCAATCAGTCTCCTTCAAACCCGGCGCTCATCCGAAAGCGACTCCATTCATCTGACTTATATATCTCATGCCGCCGGAAGCGGGCTTTTCGATTTCGACGGCCGCCCGCGGGGCTCCGCTTCTCCTCTGTGTATCCCTAATGGCATTAGCGGTCGCGATACGGCTATATATAGAGCTGTCATTACGCAATAACAGTCGCGCGGTCCGCGCGGGGGGGGGGGGGGGGGGCCCTT